>CM076571.1:80020963-80257747 GCA_034641835.2 Pinus albicaulis | reverse complement strand
AGCCACCCATATTTTTCTACTATGGCAGTTGGTGGCTAAGTGTTCTTTGCAGCCTTCAAGAAACAAGTTTAATCCTGAAAATTGTTGGTACTTGAAGTCTGTTGGTAAGAGTCTGAATCACTGTTGTTTCTACATTTTCTCCACCCCCTCTACCTCTGATATACCAGGAAATTCCTAATCAAAGTGTTGCTGCATCCTTCTCCTGTTTCCTCTCCCCTTCTTCCACCTTTCCTCATTTCTTCGAGTATCCTTTCATCCATAAAATGACCCATTAAACCCTCTTATTCCCATATTCCTTCATTAATCTTTTTCCCCAAGGTCGAAAACCCACTTTTTCCACCTATCGGAACCTTTCTTCTTTTGCAAATTTATTCAAAAAACCATAGAAAACATGCGTTTTTATGTGTTGGGCTTTAGCCCCTCAGGCTAAGCCCCTGCTTTCTCTTCATCCATATGTCCCCACGCCGGAACCGCGTGCTTAACCCGCCAGGCACTTAAACCTCAGAAATAATTCATTACCCGAAAAACAGTGAAAACCTTTGTAAAACGCAAAAAACGGGTTTTGTTTTATTTTTCCAACGAATAAAATGATATTAAAACTCCGCCGTTGATCTACCCCACGGATCAACGATGCGGAGTGTCCCGTCAGCTGGTGGACCCCTCCCCCTTTTCCGCCGCGCTGTTTTCTTTTCCCACCGGTATGTGCCCGCACCACCTTTCGTCCGTAGGTGGTTTTGTGTCGTCGGCTAGCGATTCCACGCGCCGACTGACACGTGTCTTCCACCTCGCCCCCAAACCGCCGTTCCGTGCCTTCTCCCTGCGCGTTAAACATTGTCTTATGACCCCGCAGCGGGATTTCTCCCCGCCGTCGGATCTGGGCCTTCCCATCCGACGATCCCCATCGCCTTTTTCCGTCCGCTCTTTAATAAACCCGCGCGCCCATTAAAACTCTCCTGGCGCTCTCAAAAATCGATCCCCACCGTTGATCTCTACGGATCAACGGCTCTCTTTTATCCTCCTGATTCAGTTGTACAGCCCGCCTTTTCCCGTTGACTGTTCAAAATCGCTCCTGGCCGTCGATCGCAATACGATCAACGGTTCCGATCTCTCCATCCACCCGCACGCCCTCCGATGCAGTCTGCCCATATAACGCAGGATTTCCTCATTTTTGTTGTTTTTGCAGGTTCTCAAAGGGTTTTTCTTCGTATTCTACGAAATCTGAAGGATGAGAGTGACGACTCCAATCCTCTCGGTTTGTCCAGGAAATTGATCATACGGAGAAGAACAGGGATATTTGCAAAGTTGCATAAACTTTGGTTGCCGCACGTCCCTGCAAAGCTTGAAGAAGGCCGCCAATATCAGAGCGGAGAAAGAGTATCAGATTAAAGATAGAATGAACCAGAGTAGTGGTTTTGTGAGAGGATGGGCGGGGATTACGGCTAAGACAGTTATCAAAAGCCTAATCCTCGGCTCAGAACATGGATTAAAGCAAAACGTAAAAGTGTTCGGCATACAGACCGCCTCCACCGCCATACTTCGAGGCGAATTGATTCCTCAACCACCACAGTGCCACCTATTGCCTCAGAAAGCTCAAACAGAAGATGAATTTATTGAACAGGATCAGATAGTATGCCTCGAACAACCAAAGAAGTTATTACTGCACCGGATTTCAACTACAAAATATCTGCAGAGCAACCCTAACAGTACGCAGAGCCTCAAAGGTCAATATAAGCTCTATTTGAGCTTACTTCTTAAGTATAGACACATTAATGCAATGTAACACCTGTAGAATTTCTCCATCGAACCTCTCAGGGTCAGGAATACATTAATTCTGCATTGATTGTGTTTGAGATCTTTTAATTGGATCTCACCTCCTCATCCTTCTATAAATACTTCAATAGAAGATGAGCGACGGGTTGGATTAGTTGGTTGTCAACGTAATTGCTGAAGCACTGTAGCTATTTCTGAGTGGAAAACTCTTGACTGTAGATAGTGGTTTCATGGGCTCTTGGAGCTCTGCTTGTAGCAGATAGGTTAGATTGTGAAAAGAGATGAATTAAAACACTGGATTTGAATATTGTAACCG
Source organism: Pinus albicaulis (assembly GCA_034641835.2). Classification (NCBI taxonomy): domain Eukaryota; kingdom Viridiplantae; phylum Streptophyta; class Pinopsida; order Pinales; family Pinaceae; genus Pinus; species Pinus albicaulis. The sequence continues at coordinate 80,255,661 of CM076571.1, read as the reverse complement.
GTTTGAAGCAATCAATCCAAGCTGATTTATGGGATCCTGGTCTATGCTGATGGTGATGTTATCCTCACTGTAACTTGTTATTTTATTTCTGTTTCCAACTTGTTTCATTTTCCACTATAAAGAACAGTTAAAACAGTGTTAGAGTTTGCTGTACACCAGTGACCTTCTCTGGCTGAAAAATCTTTATCCCAATGTTTTCTTCTTATATTGTTATTTAGAAACGATTTAATTCAGTCTAAGTACAGAAATGCTGGCGTTCCCTCATCTCTCAGTCACTGCTGAATGTTATTTTTAAATGTTACTTTCATATATGTTGTGTGAGGAATGAATTGAGGAAATCAAAGGTTAGCCCTGAGTCCCTTTCTTGTTTGCTCAACTATTTGTCTGTTTCCCTAGGATGTGTCAAAGCTGAATAGTTTCAAAGTACTTATCAGATCTTGGGCCATTCTGTGTGTCTTGGTGCTTGTCTTGGAAAGTAACTAAGTAAAGGAGAACTAAGATGAGGAGAAAGGTGAGCCCTGCCCACTAGTTCCTGCTCCAAAGGTTGCCTTTCAAGTTTCCATTTGTTTTTAATCTGTTTTCTAGCAGAAGTATATCAAAGGCTGGATAGTTTCGAAGTACTTACCAGATCCTAGGTTGCTTCTATGTTTTCTTAAGTGCCTAGTCAAAGGCTGGCTAGTTTCAAAGTACTTACCAGATCCTGGGCTGCTCTTTGTTCTGCATCTGTTGTTTCCCTTTCTTATTGTATCACCCCATTCCATAAATCAAATTTCAAAGAGATCCTTAGGCCTAGATGACTTGCCCCATAGATTACTCTTGAACCTGAATGTTTCAATTAAATTCCCTTATGACTCCATAGCCCAATGGATTGAAAACTTGCCATCATCTTTCCTCAGAATCAAAGCTTATTTTGTTTACTTGCAACTTCTCACCTTTGAACCTATTTGCATATAGATCTTTCCATCTCAGACAGCAACTATGTTCAACCATCCAAGAAAACCAAACAAAACCCTTGGCCTTCATAACTAGCCTAACATCATCACCCTAAACTTCAAAGACAATATCCATCTTTGTACATATTGAAGAGATCCCTCTCCGAATTCAGGAGGGCTAGATCCTAGAATCCCAAAGTTGGTTGAAATGATGTTAACTCTGTGATCGGACTTTGCCAATCTTGCTTGTTACAGAGACCTAACATTTCTGGCGACTCCGCTGGGGACTCTTACCTCAGAATCCTCATATAAACATTTTGAGAGTGAAAAGCAGCCTTTCCAAGCACTACCAAAGAATGGTAATCATGATAAAACTTGTGTGAATCAGTGACAAACTAGGTCAACCCTAGGGTTCGTTTAAGTCTTTATCTAACCTTGGAAAATCAGCTAGCTGAGCCACAAGGATAGACTGTCTTTGTTTCTTAACCGTAGCTAAGTTTTGAGGCAAAGTTAGGACATTCTTTTCAAACCACAAATATAAACAATTCAGAAAATACCAAAAACATTTCAGATTGGTGGTAAAACACTAGTTTTGATACCCGTATACGTCTTTGATGTGTTTTACCTTATACTCTTAGACAGAGTCTGAAAAGGGCCAGGTAGCCTCTGGATTTCACCCTCTTTTGGGGGCGATATATCTGGTGAATGCCATCCCAGTCAATCTCTGGTTAGAGTTTGTTGTATTTTGAGATATCCTTGAAAAGGAATGTTCTACAAACACTGAGGTGGACAGTGTACTGCTGTGAAAACACTCTGAACCTTCCACCTGGCGACTCCACCATCCTAAACAGACCTCAATACTCCACTGGGAAGAACCCTTATCATTATTAAATCCTTCAAACCCAGTTAAAGCACTGTAAGTTTCGATTTGAGAAAACAGATTAGTTAACCGTCTAAAGATTGTCATATCTGATTCAACTTTTCTTGTTTAGATTGGGTCTAATCCCATAAACATTGTGGCTCCTAAAAAGATTCATACTAGAGCCCATCCTGACCCAGATCCTCCTGAAATAGTGGACAACCCAGAAAGAATTCTTAGGAAGTCTCTTAGGATACAATCCTCTACTATCTTCAGACCACCCCTAAGAGCCAATTCAGTCCCCGAAAACCTTTCAGCTCTTCATGAATCACAAATTGACTTATTAAACCCATTCAGAACTAGGTCATTGGGGGATTTAGATCAATTAGATTCCGAGCTTACCCTTTCATCTCCCGAAACCAGTGAGACTCCTGGGAATAGAGAATCGACACCTCCTGATTCACATTTTTTACATAATCTAGGTGTCTCTCATCCGAGATCAGCTCAGAGATCTACTGCTGTTTCATCCACTGTTCAAACCACTCCACTTCAACCTACACCTCCACTTGTAAACCCACCCCCACCACATATCATGGCAGCATGGTATGCTCCCTTAGTCCTTCCTGTACCATTAGTCAATCTTCCACTGGACTATCAGTCCAAAATTCCATTATACGATGCTAATAATACCACAACAACATCTCAACATGTGGACAAGATGAATGACTACTTTGACAGAAATGAAATTGATAATGAATCTGTCAAAATTAGATTGTTTGCTCAAAGTTTGGGGGGAGATGTGAGAAAATGGTTCAAAGGATTAACCCCCCATAGTATCAACGACCTTCAAGCCTTCCATCAAACTTTTTTAAACAAATGGGAAGTAAGGAAAAACCCTCTCCAAGTCCTTGCCGACTACAACAATCTCCATAGGAACCCTGGGGAAAGTGTACAAGCTTATTGTACCAGGTTCAACAGTGTGTATAATGCACTTTCCCCTGAACTGAAACCTCCTCAAGGATCATCCTTAAACAAATTTCCTGAAGGGTTTGACCCAGACATGACATATTCACTCAGAGAAAGAGTCTTTGCAACCCTTGAAGATATGCAAAGAGGTGCTCTTTCTGTAGAGGTGAACCTTATGGAGAAAAGAGCAAGGATGAAAGCTGAAAAGAGAGTATCTTTTAGGGAGGAACCCACCCCTTCTACTTCAAGCTCAAAGATGGAAAGAATGATGGAAGAAATGATGAAGAAAATGAGCATTCTAGAGAGGGCGCAAGCAAGTTTAAATCAAAACGCTCCGCAAAACAGAAAACAAAACCAGAATCAGAATCTTAGAAGAAATCAGCCTCCAAACAGACCCAGGGAAGATGATCAGCTGATCATCCCCCCCTTTCATCAGAACTTTTTAAGCGAGGTTGAGGAAACAAATGAAATAACAGAGGAAGATGATATAAACTTATTTGGGGTAGATGATGATGACTTTGAAGTTCATTATGATAATAAACAAGGTCTCTATACACCTTGTGATGATAGAAGAGATGATGTTGAAAACAGCTACCAAAACATGGACAACGCTGTCATAGAACCTTTAAGAGAATATGAACTCAGAAGTAAGTCTAATCAACAAACACTCAACAATAAAACCTCTGACAAACCTTCTCAAAACAACACTGTAACCAAGTCTAAGACAATTAAACAAAGGGACAAAATGGTGGCTGTTGATTCTGGTAAAGATAAAGAGAAAGACACTCGAAACATTGAAAAACAGAGTGCAAACGTTAGTAGTACTAGCACCTCAGTTAGTACTCCTGCAAAAATAACTGCTTCAACTGTAGATAAACCAAATCAGCAAGCTGTTATTGCTGATAAAGGGGCAGTAAACAAGGCCGAAGTTAATGCTCTGAAGAATCTAAACCTTTTCAGCCTGGAACAGGAAATCTCAAAGATCAAAATCTCTGTCCCTTTAACTGAGTTAGCTGCCCAGCATGTATATAGGTCCAAAATTTTGAAATCTTTGAACTTAGAAAATAATGAAGACACCCTCAACCTTAATGATGACCAGCCAGAGCTTATTTTTGGTCCCGAGATTGAAGGAAAGTTCCAAGAGGGTCCTATCCCTCCCTTTTATGTAAGCTTAAACATCCATGACAAAATTCTGCACAATGCTATGCATGACTCAGGCGCTTCCCATAATTTAATGCCAAAAGCTGTAATGGAAAGCCTGGGTCTTGAAATTACCAGACCTTATAAAGATTTATATTCTTTTGACTCCAGCAGAGTTAAATGTCTAGGTTTGATAAAGGATCTCTGTGTTAACTTAGCCCAGATCCCAGCCAAGTGTTTAGTCATGGATGTTGTTGTGGCTGACGTCCCCCCAAAGTATGGGATGCTTTTATCAAGATCTTGGGGTGCTAAACTGCAGGGAACCATGCATATGGATATGACTTATGCGACTATCCCTGTTTTTAATCAGACTAGGAGACTTTACAGGGAATCACACATGCAGTACACAGTGACAAGTCAGGATCGGCCTCAAAACTCCCCTCTCTATGCTATAAGCACGAGCCTTGATTCTTTCATCATGATCAATGATGAAACACGTACGGGACGTTTCATTTCAAATGAAATAATGACTGAAACAGAGGGAGAGAAACACCACGCTGAAATGCCAGATCAGTCTATTATGTCTGAGGATCCTGGCAAACTAAACCCAGCTCTTGAACTGCAAGTTATCCATCCTTTGAGCTTGAATTTTGGCAGTCAGGGAGATAGTCCTCAACCCGATGAAAAACTTGGGGAATCAAATGATACAAAGTCCATTCATCAAACTGATAACCTGCCTCTCTGGACTATGTATTTTGATGGGTCATGCACCAAAACAAATGCTGGTGCAGGTGTCTGGATCACTAACACTGAAAACAATCATACAGAATGTATCTCATGCAAATTGAACTTTCAGTGTTCCAACAACATAGCAGAATATGAATCCCTTCTCTTAGGCTTGCATCTTTTGAAAAAATTAGGTGCTAAGAGAATGAATGTATATGGGGATTCTGAATTAATCATTAAGCAAGTCAATGGGGAGTATAATGCAAATCACCCCAGACTTAGGGCCTACAGGAATGATGTCATTGATCTTTTAAAAACGTTTGAGGAGTACACCCTATCTTTTGTCCCAAGGAAAAGAAACATTGCTGCCCACAATCTAGCCTTTGCTGCTAGGACCTGCCCAATGCTGTATGATGACACCTCTCAGATAAAATTCATACCAGCTATCCCAGATAACAAGAAATATTGGCAGGTATTTGATGGAGATAAACAAATAGAAGACTTCATGCAATTCAGAAATGAGTTTGAACCCTATAGTTCAGATTCAGATTATGATACAGACTGCAGTGAAGAAAATTTTCTTGGTGAAGAAGAACCATCTCCACAGCTGGTAGATATAAACCTTCAGACTATCATGTCCACACACCAAACAGAATCAAGTCCAAAACCTGAAACAAAAGAAATGGAAACTCTGCATTCTAGTACTGATAGTCTGCCCAAAGGTTTAACCCCTCTAGAAGAACTGTTTGATTTTGATGATGTGGCCAACAAACCAAAACTGGAACCTGTGGAAACTGAAGTGGAAGAATGTAATATAGGCAGTGAGGAAAGACCGAGATTGATTAAACTGTCTAAAACTTTACCAGCTCACATCAAACTTAAATATTTGGAGTTGTTTAAAGATTTTTCTGATGTTTTTGCATGGAGTTACGAAGATCTTAAGTCCTATGACACCGAAATAATACAGCACAAAATCCCTCTTAAAGAAAACCAAAAACCATTCAAACAAAAACTGCGCAGAATCAACCCTGTCCAGCTGCCATTGGTTAAGAAGGAAATTATGAAGATGCATGATGCTGGTATTATTGTCCCTATTAGATATTCTGAGTGGGTATCTAATATGGTGTCAGTTAGGAAAACGACTGGAGAAATCAGGCTTTGTATAGACTTCAGAAATTTAAACAAAGCTTCATTAAAGGATAACTACCCTTTACCCAAGATGGATCATATTTTGCAAAGGGTGGTAGGGTCTAAAAGAATTTCTTTGCTAGATGGCTATTCAGGGTATAACCAAATCCTAGTTCACCCTGACGATCAATTAAAGACAGCCTTTACTACACCGTGGGGCACTTTCATGTATGTGAAAATGCCTTTTGGTTTAATGAATGCGGGAGCAACCTTTCAAAGAGCCATGGACATAGCATTCTCGGAAGAATTAGGCCTCTTCATCATTATATATCTTGATGATGTAACTGTGTTTTCAAAAACAGATGAAGAACACTTAGAACACTTGAGGAAAGTTTTCGAGAAGTGCAGAAAGTTTGGGATATCTTTGAACCCCAAGAAAACATTATTTGGTCTCCAAGAAGGTAAGCTTCTCGGGCATATCATTTCAGAGCAGGGTATAAAGATAGATCCCATGAGGATTGAAGCCATATTGCAAATCTCCCATCCTCGGAACATTAAAGAGTTGCAGTCTTTCATAGGAAAGATTAACTTTTTAAGAAGGTTCATCCCCAACTTGGCTGAGCTCCTTAGGAATATCACAAACATGTTGAAAAGGGAGCAAGGGGTGAAATGGACCACAGAAGCAAAGACATCCTTTGAACTGGTTAAACAAGCGTTAACCAAAACACCAGTTCTCATAAGTCCCGATTTCTCAAAATATTTTTATATCTTCTCATTTGCATCAGAACATACTATAGCTGTTGTCCTTTTACAGAAAAATCCACAAGGACAAGAGCAGCCCATTGCATTCTTTAGCAAGGCATTGAGGGATGCCCCTTTGAAGTATAATATTATGGAAAAGCAAGCTTTTGCTTTGGTAAAAGCTTTAAAGGACTTCAGGGTATACATCCTTCACTCACATATCATCGCCTTTGTCCCAAATTCAGTAGTAAAAGACATTTTGACCCAGGATCCAGATGGTAAGAGAGGTCAGTGGATTGCTGTTATTCTTGAATATGATTTAGAGATTAAACCCACGAAGCTTATCAAAGGCCAAGGTCTAGCTAGGTTAATGGCTGAATCAAATTGTGAAGTTCTTGATATTAACATGATTAATGCTTTGGATGACCAAGAAGAATTCTCAACCCCCATTGTTGAAGATTATTTTGCGAATTCTCCTTGGTATGCCGATATTGTTTATGTTTTGCTTAATTTAAACACACCGCCTGGTTTATCCAAAACAAAGGCAAGATTCCTAAAGTTAAAAGCTGTAAACTATTGCATTATTGATAAATGTCTTTATTGGAAAAATGCTAGTGGTATATTGCTTAAATGTTTGCCTGAGTTTGATGCAGAAAAAATTAAGCAGAAATTCCATGAAGGAGAGTGTGGAGGCCATTTGTACTGGAAGTCAACAGCCAACAAAATTTTGAGGGCTGGTTTCTATTGGCCCACTCTTTTTCCTGATGTGCATAAACTGACAACTACTTGCCATAAATGCCAATTGTTTGAAGGCAAGAGAAAATTACTACCCCTTCCTCTGCATCCTATTACTGTTGCAGCCCCTTTTCAACAGTGGGGACTTGATTTCATAGGAGAAATCCACCCATCATCTTCTGCCCAGCACCGGTGGATCCTTACTGCCACAGACTATTTCACTAAGTGGATAGAAGCCATTCCTTGTAGACAGGCCAATGATTCAGTTATCATAAAATTTATAGAAACCAATATCCTTTCCAGATTTGGTTGTCCTACCAAGATCATCACAGATAATGCAGCAGCATTTGGATCAAAGAAAATGGTTGAATTCTGTCATAAGTATCAAATAACATTGGGGCACTCCACAGCTTACTACCCTCAAGGTAATGGTCTTGCAGAGTCTTCCAAGAAAATCTTAGTGAACATAATAAAGAAACTGTTGGAAGACAATAAGAAGTCTTGGCACACCAAGCTGGTTCATGCACTTTGGGCTGACAGATTGACTCTGAAGAGATCCATTGGTATGTCACCTTTCCAGCTTGTATACGGTACAGATGCAATTTTTCCTAACAACCTTGGTGTACCAGTTATGAAGTTAATTCAAGAGTTGCAAACTGAAGAGAATGACATAATCAGGAGAATAAATCAGACCATTCATCTTCAGCAAACCAGAGAGGAAGTGTACCAAAAAGCATTACAGAAGCAAGACAATATCAAGAAGATATTTGACAGAAGAACAAAGGCCAGTAATTTCAAAGTTGGGGACAAAGTTTTAAGGTGGGATTCCAAAAGAGAAGACAAGGGAAAGCATGGTAAATTTGAAAATCTATGGCTTGGCCCTTACTCCATTCATTCAGTTGCTGGGAAAAATGCATTTTTCTTACGAGAATTGAGTGGAGCAGAATTGTTTGGGGGTCCTGTCAATGGCAGGATGCTCAAGCATTATCTTTCTTAAAATTATTTCATGTTCTGAAGCCTTTTCACCTTTTTTTCATTGTAAATACTTCATCCATCATTGCATTTAAAGCTATGAAAAATCAAAAAATACAAAAACAAAGAAAGAAAGAAAAGAGGGCAGAAACATAAAACAAGAAAGGCAAGGCCCCATGCCAAAAAAAAAGAGAAATGAATCTGAAAGTGTGCAAGCCTAAAATGCCACTCCTTGAAACACACTTCTAATTTGCCAAACTGTTTAATCTTGGCTTATCAGTAGATAGAGTAGGGTAGAAATCAAGGTTCAAACAAACTCAAAATCTGAACCAAAGTTTCCAAAGAGATGACTCAAAGTTATCCTAGTTTTTGAGTCAAAGAAAAGACTTGGTGCTAATTCACTCAAAATTCGAACCAGAAGAAAAGCAAAGGTAGCTCACTAAAAAGAAAAACAGAGTTGTAAATATGAGGGAAGGCCACAATGAGAAAATTTTCAGATCTTAAGCCTTCTTTTTTGATTTTAAATTTTCTGCAAATAATAATCTCTGTGCAGCTTGTCTTTATGCCATAGATCATAGCAAGTCAAACAATTCAATCTTGGCTTGGCTATTTTTAAATTTCTGTTGTAGAATTTAGAGAATGAAAGTTTGTTGGACTGTTTAATCCCAACAAACAGTAGAATAGATAGAAGAATATCTGAACTCAATTGTTTAATCTAAGTTCGGGGAGAAATAAGGAGTAGAAATAGACTAGATTTACTGCTTTCAAAAGAATAAAATGTGTGTTAAGAGTTTGCCAATCCAAGTGCACTCTGATGAAGAAAAAATGTTAGATAGTAGGATTGGAGTAGGTAGAAGTTGTATTGAAGAAATTCATCTCTCTTTAAATGACTAACCTTAAATAGATTAGATTTCCTGTTTTCAAAAGAATAAAATGTTGTGTAAAGAGTTTTCCAATCCAAGTGCACTCTGATGAAGAAAAAATGTTAGATCAGTAGGATTGGGGTAGGTAGAAGTTGTATTGATGAAATTCATCTCTCTTTGATGACTAACATTATTTTGTCCAGAAGGAAAGCAAGAGAAAGTGATGGGTCAGACACCAGTCAACCTCCCAGAGAAATCAAGTCTGAATTCTTGATGCCTTCAAGAAGGCACCATCCCCAAGTGGAGCCACTGTTAGCCACCCATATTTTTCAATTATAGCAGTTGGTGGCTAAAATATTCTTTGCAGCCTTCAAGAAACAAATTCAGGCCTAAAAATTGTTGGTACTTGAAGTCATTTGGCAAGGTTATAAACTACTGATTGGTTATACATACTCTCCATCCCCTCTGCCTCTGATATACCATGAAAATCCTAATCAAAGTGTTGCTGCATCCTCCTCCTTTTTCTTCTCCCCTTCCTCCTTTTTCCTCGTTTCTTCAACTCTCCTTTCACCTATAAAGAACCCCATCAAACCCTTTTATATCCCATATTCCTCCATTAATCTCATTTCCCAAGGTCAAAAACCCACTTTTTGATCTATCGGAGCCTTTTCCTCTTGCAAAAATCACTAAAAACCATAGAAAAATGCACATTTTCTATGCGTTGAGTTTTAGCCCCTCAGGCTAAGCCCCTTTCTGTTTCTCCTTCCATATGTCCCCCCGCCAGAACCGCGTGCTAAACCTGCAACAAAGGCTTAAACCTCAAATAATTCTTATCGTCTCAAAAAACGTTGAAACCCTTCAGAATAGCAGTTATTTGTTTTATTTTCCACCAAAGAAAATCACCAAAATCATTGCCGATTCATTCTACTTGATCAATTCAAGGGAGGTATCCCATCATCTCGTGGACTTCTTCGTCACAATGCTTTTCATTTCTCACTGCTTTCGTGCCCGCACCACCTATCTTATTTTAAACGGTTTTGTGCCGTCGGCCAGCGATTCCACGCGCCGGCCGACACGTGTTCTCCACCTCACCCCGAAAACCGCCATGCCATGTCGATCTCCCGCGCGTTAAACATTGTCCTATGGCCCCGCAGCGGGATTCGTCCCCGCCGTCGGATCTGGGCCCTCCCATCCGACGGTCCCCGGTCACTTTTCCCGCTCACCCTTTAACCAATCCGCTCGTCCGATAAATTTGCCTCGGCGTGTTTAAAATCAAATCCCTGCCATCGATCTCTGTAGATCGACGGTCTACATCTCCTCTCCCGATTCCATTACACGGTCCACTTTCCTCTTCGTTGACCGTTTGATTTGCTCCCAACCGTCGATCGCAATACGATCAACGGTCCCGATCTCTCCATCCACCCGCACGCCCTCCGATGCAGTCTGTCCATATAACGCAGGATTTCCTCATTTTTCTTGTTTTTTGCAGGTTTTCAAAGGTTTTTCTTCGTATTCTACGAAATCTAAAGGATGAGGGTGACGACTCCCATCCCCCCGATTTGTCCAGGGAATTGATCATATGGAGAAGAACATAGATATTTACAAAGTTTCATGAGCTTTGGTCGCCGCACGTCCCTGCAAAGCTTGAAGAAGGCCGCCAATATCAGAGCAGAGAAAGAGTATCAGATTAAAGATAAAATGAACCAGAGCAGTGGTTTTGTGAGAAGATTGGCGGGGATTACGGCTAAGACGGTTATCAAAAGCCTAATCCCCGGCTCAGAACACGGATTAAAGCAAAACCTAAAAGTGTTCAGCAGACAGATCGCATCCACCGCCATACTTTGAGGCTAATTGATTCCTCAACCACCACAGTGCCACCTATTGCCTCAGAATGCTCAATCAGAGGATGAATTTATTGAACAGGATCAGATATTATGCCTCGAACAACCAAAGAAGTTATTACTGCACCGGATTTCAATGACAGAATGTTTGCAGAGTAACCCTAACAGCACGTAGAGCCTCAAAGGTCAATATAAGCTCTCTTCGAGTTTACTTCTTAAGTATAAACACATTAATGCAATATAACACCTGTAGATTTTCTTCATCGAACCTCACGGGGTCAGGAAGACATTAATTCTGCATTGATTGTGTTTGAGATCTTTTAATTAGATCTCACCTCCTCATCCTTCTATAAATACTTCAATAGAAGATGAGTGAGGGGTTGGATTAGTTGGTTGTCAACGTAATTGCTGAAGCGCTGTAGCTATTTCTGAGTGGAAAACTCTTGACTGTAAATAGTGGTTTCATGGGCTCTTGGAGCTCTGCTTGTAACAGATAGGTTAGATTGTGAAAAGAGATGAATTAAAACACTGGATTTGAAGATTGTAACCGGTTTGAAGCAATCAATACAAGCTGATTTATGGGATCCTGGTCTATGCCGATGGTGATGTTATTCTCACTGTAACTTGTCATTTTATTTCTGTTTTCAATTTGTTTCATTTTCCACTATAAAGAACAGTTTAAACAGTGTTAGAGTTTGCTGTGCACCAGTGACCTTCTCTGGCTGAAAAATCTTTATCCCAATGTTTTCCTCTTATTGTGTTATTTAGAAATGATTTAATTCAGTCTAAGTACAGAGATGCTGGCGTTCCCTCATCTTTTCGTCACTGCTGAATGTTGTTTTTAAATGTTACTCTCATATATGTTGTGTAAGGAATGAATTGAGGAAATCAAAGGTTAGCCCTGAGTCCCTTTCTTGTTTGCTCAACTATTTGTCTGTTTCCCTTAGGATGTGTCAAAAGCTGACTAGTTTCAAAGCACTTATCAGATCTTGGGCCATTCTATGTGATCTTGGTGATTGTCTTGGAAGTAACTAAGTAAAGAAGGACTAAGATGAGGAGAAAGGTGAGCCCTGCCCGCTAGTTCCTGCTCCAAAAGTTGCCTTTAAGTTTCCCTTTGTTTTAATTTGTTTTCTATTAGAAGTGTATCAAAGGCTGGCTAGTTTCAAAGTACTTACCAGATCCTAGTTTGCTTCTATGTTTTTCTTAAGTGCCTGGTCAAAGGCTGGCTAGTTTCAAAGTACTTACCAGATCATGGGCTGCTCTTCGTTCTGCATCTGTTGAATTCCCTTTCTTTTGTATCACCCCATTCCATAAATCAAATTTCAAAGAGATCCTTAGGCCTAGATGACTTGCCCCATAGATTACTCTTGAACCTGGATGCTTCAATTAAATTCTCTTATGACTCCATAGCCCAATGGATTGAAAACTTGCCATCATCTTTCTTTAGAATCAAAGTTTATTTTGTTCACTTGCAACTTCTCACCTTTGAACCTATTTGCATATAGATCTTTCCGTCTCAGACAGCAGCTATGTTCAACCATCCAAGAAAACCAAACAAAATCCTTGGCCTTCATAACTAGCCTAATATCATCATCCTAAACTTCAAAGACAATATCCATCTTTGTATATATCGTTGAGATCCCTCTCCGGATCTCGGAGGGCTAGAGATCCTAGAATCCCAAAGTTGGTTGAAATGATGTTAACCTACTTGTGATCAGACTTTTCAATCTTGCTTATTCTGAGGCCTACAGGGTGGTCACAACTTAACATTGTTTATGCGACCTCCTCACACGACTGACCAAAACGTGTTTCGTTGGGCGCCCTCCCATGACACAGAAGCGCCCCCAAACAAAGGTACGGAGAAAAATATAAAATGAGTCACACGAACATGCACAAGGCACAGCGGCAAGAAAAACATAGCATTTTTAACATGGTCGGTCTCACATGACTTGACTTGAAACCCCGAACGCACAGCTGACCCACTGAATGCATGACTCGGCTCGCCTGAACACACAACACAAACGACACAACCCAGGCCAGCTCGAAGGCATGATGCGACCTACCCAAGCATGTGACCCAAAAACACAACCTGATCTACACGAGATGTACGGCTTGGATGAAGCGACACGACCTACCCTAACGGCACTATCGAGCCACACAACCCAACCTACACTAACATTCATAAGGCACACCCCCGATCAACGCCAACATTTTGGACACCACTACCATCACACGACGCGATGCAACTTTGACCCACCAAAATGGGTTTCATGTAGGCACGTCACACGGGTAGGCACTAGCACCATTACAACTTAAGTGACATATGTCAAGGCTCGATTCAAGGCGAGTTGAGATTTGTTGAATATTGAATATTGAAGCAAGAATATAATGATAGGGTTGTAGTTGGTATCGAAGCTTGGATACTATATTGGTTGGTCTTTTGAAACATTGGCATGGGCAAGACATTAGTCGGAGTTCAAACCTACATAATAAGACATGGCAAGTTGGGAATAATTTCGAGGAGGATGTTTCGGACCTTGTACGGGTTAGGAGTTTTGTCGCTTTGTCGACCGCCATTTGTCGCATGTCCACCGAGCCTTCGAATGCCCTCGGTCATTGTCCTCGGCCCTCACGTCTTACATACTCCCCACTTAAAATAATAATATCATCCTCGATAGTTCTACCATCATCGCCACATCATATCATCATAATATATCATTGCAACTTTCATCGCAATGTATCATTTACACATAAACCCATCAAGGTTCATGTCTAACATATCCAAGGGAAATATCTCCTCAATCGATGATCATCTAGCACATCCATCACAATCACCACATGTATACCACCATAGAATTCAATATATCCATCAAGACCACATGATCTTCATGACACATATCATGTCAATACATCATATATCATCAATATAATGTAAGATCTCTACATCAAGTACTCGACCAAACTCAACATAACAAAACTTGCTATGTATCTAGCATAACTCTGCCACACTTCTATAGCCCTCATAAATTGAACTAGTCAATGTGATCCTCCAACCCATACGTTCTCATTGTGAGAATTCATCATCATACCTTGCATTAGGTGTTCCTGCGGCATCTAGTCACATCCATCAACTCAATCAAGAATCCCTTGTTGGAAATGCGAGAGGGTGAATCAATAGTCCTTCAATTAGAGCATTAGTTAATATTCAATTTTTTTAATGTTTGTACAATGATATAATCAACAATAGGAACAAAAATGCACACATTTTTAAGGTGGAAACCCACTCACAGGACAAAAACCACCTAATGCTTTTCTAATAATTCTCAATATTCAACTCCAATTGAAAATAGAGCTCCAACTTCCTAGAATCTAGAAAATCATTCTTCTCCGGCTCCCAACGGATGGATGCTCCAACATGAGATTATTTGATCAATTGAATAGATAGCCCAACACCTAATGATCTACAACTCACCCTACCACCACCACCCTATAGAAGAATAAAATAAGCATGGACTTTCGTACCGGGGAAAATGGTCCACTTTACAATGATATAGAATGATGCGAAGAAGAATATATACTAGACCATAACCCCAACTGACACAACCACCTAATTATGATCCTAGACCTCCCAAAACACCTCTTCCAACCCTTAGCGAGATAGACACTAGTACAATTTGTACAATAATGTATTTACAATGACTAAGTACAATGATGCCTTTACAATGATTGTATCTGTCTTGCCCACTTGAAGACTTCATATGATGAACTTCTTGCTCTTGTTATGCACTTTAGTTCTTGCTCTTGTCATGCTACCCTCCTACTACACCTTGCTTTGATTTTACAACGTAGAAATTCTTGTCCTTTGCAACCCTTGACAACACTTGATCTAGCTTTTTCCACGGCTTCTAGGAGCTCGATATTGAATCTAGTGTATCTATGTTATTTCATATCCTCAATATCTAATTTTCGGTCTTGTAGTATTCACCGAGTCATCTTTCTAATGCCACGAATTCGACCTAATTTGGATTCTGAAGAGAGATTTGTACCCAATCTCTCACAATGCCTAATTATGGACTGTTTCAACCGAGCACACTTGGAAGGCATGTCACGTGTCATTGTTTCTTCATTTGGCTCTACAATTGATAGAGTGAAAATTAAGAGAGCTGTGAAATGTCTGCCACTTTTCATAGAATTCCAATCCAATACTTAGAGAGAGTTACGACTCTTTTAGCAAGGTCACTTCTTTGGGGTGTTCAAAGAACCCGCAAAGCCCTGATTTCCATAGATCATATGTTTGCAAAAATGTGTGCACCTTGTTCGAAATTTTTACGGCGAGATTCCTTAGGATTTTAGCTTCTCCTCATAAACATTTCAGCTTCGAACCTTCGTAAAAAAAACGTTAAGTGAAAAATTCCACGATGACATGTTTCGGATAGCCCAAATCCCTTGCATGAGGGAGAAATGAGGATCACAATTTATATAAATGTTTAAGTTGAGAGGGGATTCAATAAGTGAACGTGGGAGGGATTATAGGAGCTTAAAAAAAAAAATTATGAATTTTCAATGACCCATGCCACAACCCCATAGGGTTTTATCCCACTAACTACGGAGTCTGAAACTTGAAACATGAATATCTCTCGGTATTTGTGAAGAATTGCATGGCGTGCCATATATCATTGGAAACATATTGACAAGTAGAAACCATCAAAAGAATTATTGACCTAGAATATATTAATTTGGTAGGTCAAAATTTCCATGCAATATTGGGTTATCCTCTAGTCTTTGCTTGGGTTGACACCATCGATGACATAGCCGTGATCAACAATCTCCCCTTTGGCATTGATGGCAACACAAGTACTCCCCCTATGATCATGACACCTCTTCCTACAAATTTCTCTCGCCTTTGACATCAATGGCAAGGTAACTTCCCCGAGACAAAACCATTACGCGGACCTATACACACTTCCACTCCCCCTAACACACAAGCGAATCCTGAGACACATGTCTACTTCCCTCCCCCTTTATATTCTGAAAAAGGAAAATCTAATGAGAACTTGGGGGAATCCCAAGCTTACGGCGAAGATATTCCAATCTTTGGTGAATATTTAATATGTGATTCTTTTGGTCTTTTGCTTGGAATGTGCTACTTTTTCCATTTGCTTACTGCTGCTCAGTCGGGGAGGTTGTTACATATAGAAGGCTACTAATCATAGATGCAGCCACAACCTTTGCTCCACATCCTTAGATGAGTCATCTATACTCAATTTTTAACTTGTTACCATTGGAGTAAGGATGGGTTTGCAATCTCCCATTTTAAATTTCTTGAGGAATTTCCTTGATGTACTTGGCTTGACATATCAATATTCCTTTCTCTTGTTGAGATATTTGAAGCCCTAAGAAGTATGTGACTCACCAGTAGACATCTCGAAATCACTTTGCACCTTTGTAGAATTTTTTACTTATTGATCATTATTGCTACCAATTATCGTATCATCCTCTTTAGCTATTAGACATGATTTAGTTGCTTCATCGAATATATATGTCATTTGGATCTCAACTTCTTGTAATACAATCTCACCATACACGTCTTTCACGATTTCACATTTTGTGGAGTTGAATAGTATTGTGTGTCCTTGATCAAACATTTTTCCAACGGTTGAGGAGATTGTGATTCATGTTTTCAACTAATAGAACATTCTTGGCTAGAGCATCTTTGCTTAGGAGTGACAATACCTAATCCTATAACATTTGAAGATCCATCATTTCCAAAAGACACGGTTCCATCCTTCTTCTCTTTCATAGATACAAATTTATTCCCCTATCTCGAGTCATATGCATTGAGCAAGCGCTATCGACATACCACACATCTTTGTTCTTTTGAGCCTTGAGAGTGAGAGCACAATTATAATTCTTTTTCATCTTGGATGTTAGTTCATTCGGTAGCCGAGGTGTCATGAGCTTTTCAAGTCTGAGTCTTTGGCTATGTGTCCAAAGTTTCGACATTTGTAACATTCAATATTATTTCTTAGATGTTCAAATCTATTGATGTTTTGCTAAGCCACGGGAGGTTCGTATTTGATAAGATCTCCTAGAATTGTATTCATTTCTAGGGTACGTGTGACATTCTACGGCTTTATGACAAAGTTTTGCACATGAATAACAATAGCCATAAAAAATATGTTGGTACTGGATGGAAATTTTCGTCGAGGAATTGTCTTCCAAGGCTGTTCTTGCGAACCTTTTCCAATGAAGTCTACATGCATGTCGGATCTCATAGGTTTATTGTATTTTGTTGTAGAAGGTCCCACTTCTTCTTCTTTGTAAGATGCAGTTTGTTGTTGTAAGATCATTTATTGTTGATGAGTTCTTCCAATTCCCTTGAGATGTTGGCATAGTTTTGGATAGTTTCCTTTCTTCACTTCCTCACGCGGTGAGACTTCACTTCGACTTCTAATTCTTCCCTTCCTTGGTTTATTTCTTCCAAATTATTTTGAATTGACTCTTCAATGCATTTGTGTTCTTCAACTTCAACTTTAAGACCTTGAACTTGTTCTTCAAGAGTATTGGAACGAATCTTCTTCGCCTTGAGATCTTTTATAAGCTTGATTTCTTCCTCATAAGATTCTATGGTCCATCTTTCTTCTTCGTTGTTTGATACCTCTTGTTTATTGTGCTTGGGCTTATTGTGATTGCCATAAATAATACTCTCTCATTGGCTTCTTCTTCAGTTGTCATTGTCATCGGATGATGAGCTATCTTATTTAGAGAAATTTCCTTTTGGATCCTTGCTTGTGAATTTCTTAAAGCCTTTCTTTCCTTTGAGTTGCCATTACTTCTATTTGGACATTTTACACCAAAATGCCCAACCTCATTATAAACATTATATCAATGGAATTTTATATTTGTATTGTCCCTTACCAATTTTAGTTTTCTCGTGAAGTAAGCATATTCTTCATCTAAAAGACTTTCTTCATCATCTCCCTTTTTCTTCACACTTACGGGTGCATGTCTTTTCAATTGAATGTTGTTTATCCTTATTGGTTTTCTTATATCTGACAAACGTAGTTTCTAGATGTGAAGTACCCTCTTCTTCATCAAAGTCTCATTTCATATGCTATGAGAACTCCATGTAATTCCTCTTTCTTGAGTTTGTCGATTTTCCTTTGTATTCTAAGACCAATACCTTTGGTTTGAATCTCCCTAGTAACATTCTAAGAATATTTCATATCATAGTCTTCTCGTCGTGGCTCTCCCAATACTTCCATAGTATTGCTTATTTCATCAATGTATTGGAATTATGAAGCAATCTTGCAATCTTCTTTCGTGGAGTTGCTCAAATTTTTGCTCTATATATTTGAAGCTTTTCTTCTTTTACATTTGAGTCACTGAATATATATTCTCAAGACTTTCCCATACATTTTGATAGTTTTACAACCCAACACCTTATGATGTGATTCAATAAGTACTCGATAATAATATTCTTTTCTTTTTCATCATTTACCAAATTCTTCTTACCTTGTTAAATATTACGTAGTAAATGTAAATCCATTTTGAATAGTGTCCCATACTTTGTAACCTTGTGCCAAGAGATAGACCTCCATTATTCCTTTCCGAGTGCATAATCATTTTCATTGAATAGAGGGTACACCATTCTTGGTATGCTCCATGACCTCCTTCCGGTTGTTAGCTTGTTATTGAATGAACCAAACTCGATACCAATTGTTGGAAATAATGAAAGGGATGGGGGGGGGATGAATTATTATTCCTTCAAGAAATAATGTATTTACAATGACTAAGTAAAATGATAGCTTTACAATGATTGTATGCGAGTCTTTTGCCCACTTGAAGACTTCATATGATGAACTTCTTCTTTGTTGTTATACGCAGTTCTTGTTCTTGTCATGTTACCTACTGGCACATTGCTTTGCTTTTTTGTCATTAGAAAGTCTAGTCCTTTGCAACCCTTGACAACACATGATCCTGCTTTTCTTGCCTTCTACGATCTTGATATTGAATCTAGTGTATCTATGTTATTTCATAGCCTCAATATCTAATTTTAGGTCTTGTAGTAGTCCTTTGAATTTTCCTTCCAATGCCATAGGTCTAACCCAATTTTGGATTCTTCAAGGGGAAATTTATACTCAATCTCTGCCTAATTATGGGCTGACTCAGCCGAGCGCACTTGTACGGCATGCCACGTGTCACTTTTCTCTTCCTTTGGCTCTGAAATTGTGAGTGAAAATTAAATACTCTACAATATATTACGCTTTTTATGAAATTCCAAATAAAATTACTCGGAGAGAGTTATGACGATTTTACCAAGGTCACTTCTTTGAGATGAATTTCGGGGAGCTTGCAAAACACGACTTCCAAAGATCATATCTCCAAAAATATCGCGCACCTTGATCTGAAATTTTTAAAGAAACTTCCTCAAGGTTAGGCTTCACCTCATAAAAATTAAGCTTTGAACCTGCGTAGAAAAAACGTTAGAGTGAAATTCCTGATGACCTATTTTAGATGGTCGAATCCCGCATGCATAGGAGAAATGAGGATCAAAATTTATATAAATGCTTCAGTTGAGAGGGGCTCCAACAAGTGAACATGGGAGGGATTTTAGGAGCTTAAAAAATGTTAATGATGACTTTCGGTGACCCATGCCTTAACCCCATGGGGTTTATTCCCACTAGCGGGGGTACAAACTTCAAACATGAGATATCTCAAACCAGAAGAATTAGAAGCTGAGCGTGCCATATATCCAACGAAAACATCTCAACAAGTAGAAACCATAAGAAGAATTATTGACCCGGGAATATATTAATTTGGTAGGTCATAATTCATGAAATATTGGGTTAGCCCATGATCTTGCTTGGGTTGACATCAATGACAACCGTTGATCAACATCCCTCCCATATGAGTGTAAATTAAGGCATGTTCAGGTCCATGAAGCACCTTAATCTCATATGCAACATGTTGTCCATCAAGAAAGCCATCTCTTTATCTAAAATGTGTTGACCATGATGCCAATATCCATGTGTTATTCAAAATATAGTCACAACTATCAAGCATCATCCATGTGTGAAAGGTCCTCCTCAAATTAAGTCAAGAACATCCTCTCGGCAATGTACCATATTAGTCCATGAAGCTATGTTCATCCCATATGCAATATGCATCCAACATGCATACCAAAGTTAATTAAAGAGAAAATTTCAGCCCATGCTGATGTATACCACCAAGGAATCTCATCGCTACATCTCCATCAAGCTCCAAAGTTTCCCTTTCATCATATCGATCAAGTGAATCCTCACAAACACACCTCGTAAATGTATGAGTATGCATCCCATAATACATCAAAACTAGGACCAATCTCAATATTAGCTCCTTAGTAGACGAGATACTACAAGATCATTGTAGTATGAAGCCTCCAATGAATGAAAACCCAACATGAATTCCCATGCATCATCCTATCCAAATCGTTGGCAAGCATACTTGTATTAGCCATGAGTGCCACCGCAATTTGTTCTCACCCGCAAGTCATATTAATGTACTCATAGGATTCTCACGGGTTTCTCATCCAACCAATGTCTTCTTGCTCAAAGTGAACACATCCATCAGCCCATCTATAAAATATCTCCATGTAGCACCAACAATCGGTCTGCTCAACATCACACGCTTGACACTCCTCCATGATGCTCATAAGTGGCACCTAATAGGTGCACTTTCATAATGTCTCCACATAATGTCTGCCATGCCCTCGTAATCGATGTACATGACTTTGGCTACATGTTTCCATAAAGAGTAGACTCATCTCAACTCTAGTCATAATCATGCATATAGTGTATATATTAAGTGCTCTTAGTCATTTCTACCATCATCATCATGAGTAATTCCTTCAAGGATTATCCCCCACTAAAGGTGTACCAAGGGATTCATTATTGGTTGTAAGCCATGAAGAGGTCTACCCAAAATGTGCCCTACCAAAAAGGCAATCTGTGAGGTATGTCGGGCACCTAGTCAATTTCCATGTGGCTAATAATGACCCATATCTATAACAAATATCATCAAGTTCCACCCTTGTCACGGGAATTTGAACCTATTAAGTGAGGTCTAAATTTCCCTATCAAGGTACGCAACAAGAAATTCTCCTTGCTTCTCTGATGTAAAGGTTCCATCATAGTGCTCCGATAGAAGGTCATACGTAGTATTGGTGAAGAAGTCATCTTCTTTATCATCACGAGATATGGTCAATCTCCCAAATTCTCAATTGAAACACAAATCATATCTTCATGAAGACTCTTAGCGAGTGTCCTCCATCCTCATCAATGTCGGCAATGCTTTCGATCTCGGTACCACCTTCTCATCAAGTTCCTCCTTGATCAACATCACTTTGCAGCATTTTCATGTGGTTCATCAACCAATGCCTACAATGTACTTGGTCTAGGTTCAACTTGTTCCACGGATTTTTCCTTGATCATATCCGCATCTGAACATCCTCTCGAGAATCATCCATCAACGATGCTTGCAATGTCTAGCAGCCCCTGTGCAATTTGTTCATCAATTTCACCTTGAATTCTACCACATCTGCAACATCCTTGTGAGAATCATCCACTATCAATGCTTTTAATGTTCTTGGGCTTGGCCCAAATTTTTCATCGGGATTCTTCCTTGACTTCAATCGCATCTACAACATCCTTTGGTTTAGCCATAGTGGGAGTCATGACACCATGCTTCATATTTCCAAGGTCTTTAAAGTTCATTTCAAATGAAACAAACTCATCCATGAAGCATCGACACATGCAAAGCGCAACTATATCCACCTTTCAATAATAAAAAAGCCCTAAAAAGGTAGATACGTCTGATACATCACACCCCTATAAATGTGCTAGTCTCCCAACCACTCTATAGACGAGTGGGACACTACCTTATTTTTATCTTTAGAAATAATCAATAAGTAGACTATACCTAACTTTCTGCACTTGTTTAATTAATTGTCCAAAGTTATAACATTGTAGAAATAAAACAAAAATAAACATCAATATCAAACCACTTAAATTGCCCATGCATTTAAAGGTTGGAGAAACTCTGATTAACAAATGCGAGATATTATGTTTCAATAAATAATTACATAATATGTAATAATTATACAACCAAGCTTTGAAGAAACCATTTATTCTTCTTGCCAAATGTGCTTGTCCCTTGGTCACAGCCTAAAAAGCTTCTCAATAGTGCAAAAAAAACCAAATAAACCCAAAAATTCCATTTTAAGAACATGTTTACGAAGTACGCATGAACTACGGTTCAAGTGAGTCACTCGAGTCACGAGAGACACCCTTGACACACGAACGCATTTGCATACGGAGCCACGGGGGTCATGCTGCGTAAATTTGATGAACACATTCGGAGTCGCGTTCACCTTGATCCGACCTTGATGAATGACCTTTGTGCCTTCACACACTTTTCCACACGTCTTGAACACGGACGCGCTATTACAGCTTTGACTCGACACGAGCACCTTCCACGAGCCTTGTTCTACACATGTCTATGGAAGGAACCGGCTACGACCCTTCCTTGAAAATTGAGTACGCAAGCACCACAACGAAGGAACCCGACTCCACCTACGGGTGAACACGCGAATGCTTCTCCTCTACCCTTGACCTTCGCTCTAGCTCATGCCTTAGCTTTCCAATGGTGGAATCGATAAGATATTGATGTCCTTCTTTCTTTCCTTTATCATCCATCGCAAGTCCTCCTTTTATATGCACATTTCCCACATGTTACTTCCATGGGTGGGGCTTGACCCATATAAAGCCGACCCACTAAATACCCATAAGGCCTTGGTTACGATATGACGTTTCCTCCTTAATAGGCTTTTCAACAACGACTAGCCTATAAACCTCGAAATAACATAGCCATTCTTTTACGTGTTTATACGGGGAATTTTCTCCTAAATGTCGCAAGGTCACCATGACAATGTCGCATAATAGCCAAATGTTGTTTTCATCCGTTGGTGCGCCAATATAACCTTTTGTCATGGTTTCACCACTTCGTCCAGCGGCCATTCGTCGCATGTCCATAGAACACTTCCAACTCCTTGGTCATCATCCTTGACTCGTGGGTCTTACGGGGGCGGTTGTCATGGTGGATGTATACTTGGGGGCGGTGTCCATTGAGCAAGGACATGGAAACCATAGATTTTGCACATTTTGGGAATATTTCATCATGGCTTGAGGTGAAACCCAACCTTCCCCACACTTGTATGGATTATTTTGCAACGAGCATGAAAAACCCAAGTTTCGGAGAAGAAATAAAGGAAGCGGTTTCCATCGTGCCATCGAAATGGAAGCCCCAAGTTCACCAAATATGGGTTGTTCTTCATCGTGCCACATAGTGGAAACCACAAGTTCCATAAACTTGGGAAATTTTTGTCATGTCGCGTCATGGAAACCCAGAAGTTCCCACATGGCAAGGGTCGCGATTTTCATTGGGGCGGGGAAATGGAAGTACGAGGTTCCCATAATTAGGAGATTTCCTCGTGCCACGAAATAGAAACCCAAAATTCCACGGACTTGGGTGGTTTTTGTTGTGTCGCAACATGGAAACCAGTTCCACACACCATGGCCATAGTTTCTATCATGTTGGGACATGGAAATCCCTGAGTTTCCTAGGATTGGGAGATTTCCATCGTGCGCATAAAAAAATGGGAACCCACAGGCTCTACGGACTCGGGTTGCGATTTCTTTTCGTGCCATAACATGGAAACTCAAAGTTCCCCATACTTGGGCATCAATTTCGTGTGCAGCTGACATGGAAACCCCAGTTCTACATACTTGAGCGGCGTTTTTGTCACTATTTGTGGCATGGAACCCAAAGTTCCCCATGCTATAGTTGTAGTTTCATCGTGGTGGGACCACGGGGGACCCTATATTTCCTAGACTTGGGAATTTCAGCCATGCCACAAAATGGAAACCCCAAGCTTCTCCAAATTGGGTTGGTTGTCTAACATGTGGTGAAATGGAAACCCCCAAGTTTCATTGACTTCGAGCGGCGGGTTTTTACGTACGTGACATGGAAAAAACCTCGGAGTCCCCCGAGCTTGGGTCATGGTTTTGAAACACCACCGGTTACCTAGGCTCGAGCGGCGATTTCCATCATGCGCTAGGAAAACCTAAGTCCCCCATGCTAGGATTCAGCCAAAAACACCGAGTTTCCGGTGTGGTAAAATATGAAACCCACGGTTGCAATCGGGGTAGGACATGGAAACACCAAGTTTCCCAGGCTTGAGCATGACCCTCCACCCAGGTGCCACGAAATCGAATCCCAAATCCCAAGTTCCCTAGGAGCTTGGGTGACATTATTCCCTATGACGCGACATGGAAACCCAAATTTCCCCAACATGGTTCCCTTGGCATGGGAGGAGACGGGGAAACACCAGGGTCTGGGCTTGTCTTAGTTTTACACCTTGTACAGAAATGAAACACACCCACCATGTTGAACTTGGTACAGAAGATTTTGGCCATGTCGCAACATGTAGCCACCAACCACAAGTTTCAAAGCTGGCAATCTCTCCCACGTCCATGGCATATAAACCCCAGAATTTTCCACCCCAAATCAAGAAATGCATTTTTGAGATGCAAACAAAAGAAACGATGTGAATGAAGGATGGGAAAAGGTGCAACGACGATAGTTTTCCAAATTTCGAATAAAGTGACAAGAGCGAAAGGTTTGAAATCGAAATAGGTACAGATACGATTGGAGCGTGGCGGCAAGGACACTTTTCCGCTGATACCCCATCATGTATTTAAGTCATCACAGAAAGTTCTTCACAATTTGTTTGAAATTTAACTTCAAAGCTACTCAGGCCGAGATGCTTCATGATCGCCATTTTAAAATGACATGAGAACCTAGGGGAAACAATGCTGACACCCCTAATGCGAATTCGAATATAGTAGAAGAGTGACATGCACCACTTATATGGATTCTAAATTAGAGGCATTCAATCATAATGCGACACTCAGCCGCTTTGTGCCATTGGCTTTTCAACGAGCGTGATAACCAATTGTGTGAATCAACTATTCCTCTTGTACTAAGTTGAATCACTATTGAGGTGTGGTTCATCGGTAGGGTAAAACTAAAGCTGTCTCATAGTGGTCTAAACCCACCTCTTGTTCCTATTGGTGGGTGACCGATCCAACACTTGGTGAATTCTTCTCCACCGATGATAGGAAGAGCCAACATCGAAGGATCAAAAATCAGCATCGTTATGAATTCTTGGCTACCATGAGCCAATTACCTTCGTGAGTAGAGATTTTCGACACTCTAGCTTTAAATTGAAAGTCTAAAGTCCCATATCCCACGCTTTCACGGTTTTATTCATAGTAAAAATAAATCAAATGAGCTTTACCATTTTGTCCCACCCACGGTATTTTTTTTTTTGTTTAGCTCATCTTAGGACATTTGCATTATCCTTTAACATAAGTGTCGCCCCATCCCAACTCCTCACGTTTGAAAATGTCTTCCACATTTGAATCAACCCTTCGAAATGTGCCTTAAGGCCAAAAATGAGACGTACCGAGTCCTACGCACGAAATAAGTAAAATAACATTAAAGTAGTTGTATTTCACTTGCGTTGAAAATGAATCCACTACTCTACACCTCTAAAGTCATTTCACAAAGTCGGACTAGAGTCGAATCTCAATAGGGTCTTCTTTCCCCATGATTCTCCCAAGCTCGTTCTCTTGGATGTTGTTGGAATAGGGTTCCTAACCTATATTTTTGGTACAATTTTGGTAAATTCGGTCTGGATAGGGGTTTTGGGGTTGGTGAAGCCCTAATGTGTTGTAATGGGTTAAAGGGTAGCTCTAGGGTAAGAAAACCAAGGTTTGTGGACCATAGGATAGTGAAGGCTACGATATTATAAATAGATAAATAGTTGGGTCTAGTAAAGTAGTAAGAGGATAGATTGATCTATGTGTGAAGCTACATTCGTCGATTTTAGTTTTTTTTTGGTCATGAATCCTCTTTTGGTTGTGTGCACGAGAGATCCTCAACCTGTTGTTGGTGAACCTCGCTAGGCTATGTGCGTGGGTTGTGTATGCAGGTCGTAAATTGAATCTTTGATATTAATGAATGCAAAGTATCGTTGAAGTATCTTTGTGTTATCTGAATTAGTTATGTTTATGCTGCTAAAGTGCATCTATGATGTTTATTTAAGCTTCGAATGTATCTATGTTCTAAAATTGGATGTGATTATAGTGCTCTTTGTGATGGTAATTAGTAATGCGCACGTGGATGAGAATGTCTTGATTAGATACGATAAGCTTTGTTATTGTTATGTGATGATTACTGCTTACATCAAAATAACTACGAATAGACTCATTACGTACAAACCTCGCAGGGTATAAACACATATACGCCTCGAATTACCTACTCTCTCTCGAGTGTAGAAACTTTAGTTCCGGCAATCTCCATCTTGCTTCGATGCGGGAACTCGGTTCCAGTGAGTCACCCAGTTCACGGACACCCTTGACACCCTTTGAACTCATTTTTCACGCGAGGACACGGGGTCATGAGGTCTGTACATGTTTCATGGACACATTCGGTCGTGTTCAACTGATCGACCACATTAAGGACCTTTGTGCCTTCACACACTTTTCCGCACATCTTGAATGTGGACATGGTATTCTAACTTTGCTCGGCCTAAATGCACCTTCCATGAACAGCGATTTCTACATGTGTCACACGGAACAAACCTAACTTGACCCTTCCTTGAAGCTTGTTCTGCAAGTGCCCTCTGGAAGGAACCGGCCTCACCTATGGTGAACACGGAATGTGTTTTTACCGGACTCCATTTTCTTCCCTGGCTGCAACTTCTCCCTCCACCCTTTACCTTTGCTCTAGCTCACGCCTTAGCTTTTCCAAGTAGTGGAATCAATAGGAATGTTGATGTCCTTCTTTCTTTCCTTTATCATCCATCACCGTCCTCTCCTTTTATATGTGCATTTTCCCATACGTTACTTCCATGGGTGGGGCTTATTATATAAAGCCAACCCACTAAATGCCCATAAGGCTTCTTAGTTACGATATGACGTTTCCTCCTTAATGTAAGCTTTCCCACAATGACTAGCTTATAAAACTCAAGCCAACACTTAGCCATTTTTGACGTGTTTATGCAATTTTCTCCTAAACATCGCAAGGTCACCATGATAATGCCGCATAATAGCCGAATGTTTTTTTCATCCGTCAGTGCGCCCATCTAACCTTTTGTCATGGTTTTCATAACTTCATCGTATCATTCGTCGCATGTCCATCGAACACTTCCAACTCCTTGGTCATCATCCTCATTTCGTGGGTCTTCTGTTGTTCCATCCTGGCGGATGTATAATTGGGCGGTGTCCATTGAGCAAGGACATGGAAACCATAGATTTCGCACTTTTGGGCGTATGTCATCATAATAGGGTGAGGAAACCCAACCTTCCCCCACACTTGTATGGAATCTTTTGCAACAAGGCATGAGAAAACCCAAGTTTCGGAGAGAAGAACTAAGAGGCAGTTTCCATCGTGCCATGAAATCGGCCCCAAGTTCACCAAACATGGGTTGTTCTTCATCATGCCACATAGTGGAAACCACAAGTTCCATAAACTTGGGAAATTTTGAGAAATAGATGCCCTTTGTTTCCTTAAAACAAGTTCCCCGCACTAGGGTTGCGGTTTTCGTTGGGGCGAGGAAATGGAAACTGCAAGGTTCCCATAATTAGGAAATGTTCCTCATGCCATGATAGAAGCCCCCAAAGTTCGCAAAATTGGGTGGTTTTTTCTTCATGTCGCAAAATGGAAACCCAAGTTCCCCACACTATGGCCACGGTTTTTTATCATGGCGGGACATGGAAATCCACAGGGATTTCCCGGGATTTGGAGATTTCCATCGTGCCACAAAAAATGGGAACCCGACTCTATGGGGCCTTCGAGTTGTTGTTTTGCAATGGGTACCCATAACATGGAAACTAAAGTTCCCCATACTTGGGCATCGATTTTGGGTGTAGTGGCATGGAAACCCCAAGTTCTACATACTTGAAGCGGTTTGTCACGGCGTCATGGAACCCCCCAAGTTCCCCATCTTCCTCCAGTTTCCATCGCGGCGGGACACGGGGACCCTATATTTCCCAAACTTGGGAAATTTCAGCCACATCTTGAAAATGGAAACCCCAAGCTTCTCAATTGGGTCGGTTGTCTAGCGTGGTGGAAATGGAAACCCCCAGTTTCATTGACTTGGGCGGTGGGTTTTTACGTACGCGACATGGAAAAAACCTCGAGTGCCAGAGGCTTGGGTCGCTAGTTTTTGAAACACCACCGAGTTACCTAGGCTCGAGCGTGGTTTCCATCATCATGGAAAACCTAAGTACCCCATGCTAGGGATTCGGCAACACCAAGTTTTTTCGGTGTGTCATAAAATATGGAAACCAGGTTCTGTTAGGGGTAGGAAATGGAAACCCCAGAGTTTTTAGGCTTGGGCATGACCCTCCGTGTGCCACGGAATTGAATCCCCAATCCCCAAATTCCCTAGACATGATGATGGTATTCCTATGACACGACATGGAAACCCCAATTTCCCCAACATGGTTCCCTTGCGGCATGGGAGGACACAGGAAACACCAATTTCTAGAAACTGTGCTATTTTTACACCTTTTGAGAAATGGAAACACACCCGCCATGTTCCCCAAACTTGGGCCGCGAGAGATTTTGGCCATGCCCCAACATGTAACCACCGAAACCACATGTTTCACAAAGCTGACGTCATCCCACATCCATGGCATGCAAACCCCAAATTTTCCACCCCAAAGCAAGAAATTCATTTTCGAGATGCGAACAAAAGAAACGATGTTTGAATGAAGGATGGGGGAAAAAGGTGCAACGATGATAGTTTTCCAAATTTCGAATAAAGTGACAAGACGAAGCTCTTAATCGAGGTAACCAAGGACTAAATCTCATTGGATCATGGCATCAAGGACACTTTTCCACTTACAATACTAGATCACGTATTTAATTCATCTGCAAGGATTCTTCACGAGTGTTTGAAATTTAATTTCAAAGCTACTCTAACCGATATCTTCACGATCACCATTTAAATGACATGTGAACCTAGCGAAAACAAAGCGACACCCCTACGTAGTTCAAGATATAGTCGAAGAGTGACATGCACCACTTATAGCGTGGATTATAAATTAGAGGTGTTCGGATCCTTAATCGACACTCGGTAACCCGGCATCCTTGGCTTTTCAACCAAGCGTGATGACCAATTGTGTGAATCAACTATTCCTCTCATACTAGGTTGAATTAATATTGAGGTGTGGTTCATCGGTAGGTTAAAACTAAGCTTGTCTCACGGTGGTCTAAACCCACCTCTCGTACCCTATTGGTGGGTGACCGATCCAACACTTGGTGAATTCTTCTCTCACAATGATAGGAACAACCAACATCGAAGGATCAAAAATCAACATCGCTATGAATTATTGGTTACCACAAACCAATTATCACGTAGTAACTTTTCGACACCTCTAGCTTCAAATTAGGAAAGTCTAAAGGATCTATATCCCAGCTTTCACATTTTATTCATACTAAAAATAAAAATCCAAATGAGATTTTACCATTTTGTACCACAGTATTTTGTTCTGAGCTCATCTTGGACACCTGCATTATCTTTTAACATAAGTGTCGCCCGTCATCCTCACACGAAAATGTCTTCCACCGAGATCAACCCTTCAAATGTGCCTTAAGGCCAAAAATAGGGGAAGTGCCCCATATCCACCCCCATGAAATAAGTAAAATAAAATTAAAATTAGTGGTATTTCACTTGCGTTGAAAACGACTCCCCTTACCTACACCTCTAAGTCATTTCGCAAATTGGACTAGAGTCAATCTCAATAGGGTCTTCTCCCCCATGATTCTCCAAAGCTCGTTCTCTTGGGCGGCAGAACGGGGGTTCTCCTAACTTGTGTTTTTGGTACAATTTTAGTAAATTCGATCTTGCATAGGGTTTTGGGGTGGGTCAAAGCCCCTAATGTGTTGTAATGGGTTAAGGGTAGCTCTAGGGTAAGAGAAAACCGGGGTTTGCGATTTTTTAAGATAGTGAAGGTTACGATATTATAAATAGATAAATAGTTGGGTCTAGTAAAGTAGTAAGAGGGATAAATTGATCACGTGTGAATTGTTAGATCGGTTTTTAGTTTTTTTTTTTGGTCATGAATCTGCTAGCTATGTGCACGGAGATCCTCAACTGTTATTGGCGAACCTTGCTAGGCTATGTACGCACGGACACGGTAATGCAGGTTGTAAGTGGATCTTTGATATTAATGAATGAAAATTATCGTTGGAAATTAATACGTGCATTATACAGATTGGCTATGTTTACTACTAAGAAGTGCATCTATGATGTTTATTTAAACTTTGAATGTATCTGTGCTCTAAAATTGGATGTGATTATAGTGCTCTTGTGATGGTAATTAGTAATGCGCATATGAGATGAGAGATATACGATTAGATCGATAAGATTTTTATTGTTATGTGATGATTACCTTTGTTAAAATAGCTACGAATAGACTCATTATGTGCAAACCTCACGAGTTATAACACATATCTACCTCGACTGCTACCTACTCTCTCTTGAGGTACGAAACACGGTTCATTTTACCTCCGTCTTTTGCTTCGGAGTGAGACAGCTGCCTTTTAATTAGGTCATTGTCGGAAGGGCTAGTAATTAGGAGTTTGTTGGAAAACATTATCCTCCTAACATGGATAAGGACCCCTCAAGCCAACGGTTATTGGTTTCGCTAGATAGTAGATAGGGACGATTAGGAATCTCGCTAATCAATTCATGCACGTCACTAATTAGATGACGAAGAAGACATTTAGATACCTTAAGAGAGTCGTAATTACTCCCATCATTTACCCGCACTTGGTTGAGTTTATTCCTTTGTTAGAGCATTGTGAAATCACATTGCTTCAAAGTCGTGAGGACCATCGCAATGATTTGTTTTAATTAAATAATTAGTCCCTTGTCCATACCATTTCTAAGTAAAAATTTCTTGCTAAAATCCCCTCAAGGGAAATTCTACGCCGATGGCAAATTGGCATCATTTTCCCACCCTTGTATTGAGAAAACTTGAGTAGAATTTCGATAGCCTAGGAGTTGACGGTGCTGATCCCTAGGCCCAACGCTTAGAACTGTACCAAAGTTATGGATTTTGTTGACTTCCCTTACCTACATTGTTCTATTGACCGGGGTTGTTCGGCTTGGAGACTTGGTCTGAGTTATGAGTATGACCAGAATGAATGGTACTCGGTCCTCCATATTTTCAAGCCCCGCGAGGCAGTGACACCACAAGACATGTAGTTATTTTACTAGCTCAACCGTGTTCTAAATTGATGTTATAACTTTTCAACGGGGTTACTAAAAGCTGTTGAAGTCATGAGTGCACTATATGTGCCTAGGTAGCTATTTCTCACTACGTTGTGTTTGGAAGGTGTTTCTCCAATGTTTTTGGATTTGTGTTTTTTATTCTAAGAGAGAAAAATAACTAAGTGTTGGTAAAGAAATATTCTAAACTATGTATGGCACTTGAGAATAGAAAATGAAAAAATTTAACAAGAAAAATATCATAACATGAATTCAATAACTCATAACATGAACTCGGTCAATTCATTCATTAGAAATGTATTTGAATAAATTGGGAAAAGGATAAGTTTAATGCAATGAGTTCTTCTAAGTAAACAACAATCTGATATCACAGAGAAAATCTCATCCATGGCTAGAAATTTTTGGAACACATTTGGAAAAGATAGTCTACAACATAGTGAACTCTACTCTAAAATTAACCTATGACAAAAAATTTGAGAATTAATCCATTCTACAACTCAAAATATCAACATTAAGCCTCATTCAAAGTTAGAAATCTTTTTGGAATATTTTTGGAAAAAGGCTATTTGTAAAATTATAGAGATTGCATATGATCAAGGCCTTGAGCTGAGATCACTAATTCCTATCCATATGATGATCTGTTGGAAGAGATTAATAACAAGAGTAGTTTGTAGATAATGAAGTATACAAGTCTAATCAAATGCTCTTCAGCAACAATAACTATTGGCAAGTATTCGACAGGACTTAGAACAGAATACAGTGGAATGGAAATGGAAATCAAGGTATGACACATAATTTCGAACTGAAGTGTGCTTTTGATTTTGATAACTAATTATGATGAATACAAATCGTTGTGACTAATAACAAAGACCCCACAGTGTGCAGTTCTTTGACATTCACATGCATTCAGACTCAGACACAGCAGCACTGATGAACAGGCAGCAAAAAAAAAAAAAACAGAAGTTGAAAAAATGAAACTAAGCTCTCAGAATGCCTCAATATCTCATTAGTGTTAAGTGTCTTTGAATCATTAATAAGAACAAATTTGGTTATAATACATTTGATGTGAATGAGCATAAAAACATAAAGTTTAAGAAAACTACTTGAATTAGGAATGAAACAAGCCTAAAGTTACTTATCACAAACAATATGCACGAACTTCTCGGAGCGATAGGGGCCCTCTACCACTAGATTAGCATAAAAATCTCCTCGATATTTCCTTATATCATGCGATGAAGTTGAATATGCTTTCATTAAAAGGGAAAATTCTTCGAAGCAGTATTACGGACTTTTGAATCTAACAACAAAACATCAATCTAGCTAAGCATCTCTAGTGTCCAGGAGTCATTCTTATAAAATAAATACATAACTACCCTTGAGAGGAAATAGGGATAAGTGTATTTCCCAATTAAAATAAAATTAGAACTCTTGTGGAAGCCTCGTACTCTTCACGGAGACATTTGCCAAGTCCCACATCCTGGTAGGAATGCGCTGTAGTTTTGATCTCTTCCACGTGCATAACCACACAGCCAGATTCTTGCTCGGACTTTGTAGAGAGCAAGAAATGATGGGAGTGTTGTGGATTTCAAACATATGCGTTTTTCCTTGAATTGACACTTGTAACCTTTTAGAACATGAAGATAGGCTAACGGAATAGGTGACCAGCTCTGAGAATGGATGCATTAATAGCGAGTCTAGTCAAAAATTACTACAACAACAAAACCACAAAAATATAGCAATTCATTCATTGCATACATTCCTAAAGTGACTTTAATTAATCCTATTGATCATTTAAGCATGTAATTAATAAGGGAAAAAGGAAATGAAGTGAAATTTGGTGAAAAGAAAAGAACATCTTTCGGGATCCTTGATTCTCTTCTAAGCTGCTGGACCTATCTTGGTGGAATCGATTCTAGGGTGGGAAAGATGTTAAAAAGAAAAGATAACTCTTTCGGGGCCGCTAACGATGTCTCCATATTTCCTAAAAAAATTTCCCACCACCATGTCAGAGTTAAAGTAATATTAACCCAATTCCCTTTTGATGCTCATACAAAGTGCACCCTTGATACAAGGCTTCCCCATCTCTTAGGATCGAATAACCCATGTCAAGTGTTGTTTGCATGGAACCTTTCCCACTTTAGTCTTCAATTTCTCATTTGAATATTTTCTACTACCACAGGAATCACATCGGGGGCGGATCACGAAGCTCACGCCCAAGTTTTCTCAACGACCGCCACGTCTTCCTACTCATCGAAGCCGAGAATTGCTCGACGGTCGAATATTGGTTGTGCACTTCGAGCGCCATCCATTTTCGAGGTCTAGTTGATTTGGTGGAGGTTGTTACACACTCCTTAGCATATTTTTTTTTTTTTTTTTGACTTCCACGACCTTTAATCTGCTATCTTAATCAACCAACGGGCTTTGTAGGATCTAGCTTAGTGCACAATGTGGCACCGTAACTCAACATTTGGTTCATCCCACATCACAGTTCAACACCAAAAATGGCCCACTTGGAGCTCTCGATTCCATGGCACGGCTCAATGGAGCGGCCACACCCTCTTAACTATTTAAAGTTTGAGAATAGGTCGGGGCGTTACGGCCCCGATGCCTCTAATCATTTTATTTGCTTGATAAAACTTCGTACATGAGCTATAGATATCTGAGGGAAACTTCGGGAAACTAGCTACTAGATGGTTTGATTAGTCTATTGCCCTATACCCAAGTCGGACGAACGATATGCACGTCGGTATCACTATGACCTCCACGGATTTGCCTCACGGCTTTGCCCTCTTAGGAATAGTTCACCATCTTTTGGGTCCCAATAGGTGTGATCGCATATAAACGCTTCACACAAGCTCAAGGTTAGTCGATGATTCACCCTCTCCAAGAGAGGGGATCTCACCCGTCGGCTTCCTTGTGACTTGCGGGCTTTCAAACCCACTTGACTCGCACACATGTTAGGCTCCTTGGTCTATGTTTCAAGAAGATTTGAGTGGAAAGCTCCCCAAACACCATGAATGTGCGGGTGCCTGGTACAGCCTGAGGGCACGCACTTTGTTCCTCGATCACCGCAATGAAAAATTGACGGGTGGTACTCTACCGTGCTCATGAAGATGTAGCGGCCGTGTTGCTTTTGCACCTCAATTCGAGTGGCAAGCCGGCAGGTTGTTCCACATCTCACCAAGATGCATCAACAACCTCCATGTGTTTCCATCCTCACAATTTCAAGCACTCTTTAACTCTATTTTTAAGTCCTTTTCATCTTTCCTCGTCATACATTTTAGTTATCGGTCTCTCACCCATATATAGACTTGGACGGAATTTACCATGCAATTAGGGTTTCATTCCTAAATAACCTGACTTAGTGACAATGCCTTGTGATGCGGAAGGTTTTGACTTGTAGTGTCACCCTCTGGGTGCCTGTAATATCCCAAAATGGAGAAATCAACAATACATGCTTGAAAAATGCATTTTTTTTAGAAATATAAGTATTAACGAGAAAAATTAAACCCATGTCTTTAGATATGACATTATTACAACCATATTTGAAATCAAATGAAAAACAAATGTTTTCAGTTAAAAAGAAACCATATGAAACAACCACTTCTTGAAACTGAATGCAGTAATTACTAGAAAGGTAACACATTTTATCGGAGTTTGTAATTCAGAAAATGGAGAACAAATCAGATATGATGATTTATTAATCAATAGAGCACCAAAACAAAGATCTAGTCTCTTTTAAATAGATCCAAGATGACCCGGCAAGGGTTTCTTGTAGAAATGATATACATTAAATATTTGGTCCGGATATGGCTAAATCACCATGTAGCTGAAGCACTACCAATGATTATCATGCAAAGAAATGGTTGTAACTCCTTTTTCTAGCTTGCGGAAGAAGGTTGGAAACTCCTCTGGGAAACTAGCTCTCTCAAAACAGAGGATTAAACCCCTCCCTTTATAACCACCTTAATAAATAACATAGTTTATGAAAGGGACTACATTGTTGCTGAAGGTGGCTAGCAGTCACAACACCCGGATAGTGGAAAATATAGAACAAGATTCTCTCATCAAATTTCTTAAACAAGATCTCCAAGAAAGAGTGGGGAATTCCCGCATGAGAAAACCCTTGCACTAAACGGTCTGAAAAACTAACTAAATAGCCAAAGAGTGAAAATAAGTCTAGACGGACCACATGAAAATTATATTCTTCAATCATGCCCATATGGTTTCCATTCCCTTCATTATATAGTTGATGAGCTTCTCTCAAGGGTACAATTATGAGGTTGCTTCCATGCGAGCTCCTCCACCTAAATTACATTGTCTCCACTAGCCTTACTCATATTTTTACGGTGCTCTTTTGGTTATTCAATCTTGACTAGATCAATCTTGAATGGATCAACCTTGACTTGATCTTCACTTCATTTTCTCTTTTCACACTCAAGGTGTCTTCATTTTGACTAGCTAGATTGATCTTCATTCACATTGAGTTGTCTTTATTTAGGATCCAATCCTCATATAATAATTTTGTTCACTTGGTCAAAATTGAAATTTTCCACACATTTTAGACCCTTTTCACACATGTGGATTCTTGATCTGGTTGTTATGATCCTTTTCACATTATGAGGATTTTATTACTAATTAAGCAACTTATGTGCCTCCTAGCCCATTTATTCATCAACTATATTTTTAAAAAAATTAATATTACTATTAAAACTGCACATGATAATGTAGGAATATTATAGTCTTCCCCCTCCCGAATGTTGCTTGTCCTCAAGCTTAGCTTGCAAAAGTCTTCGCAAATCTCCCTTCCTCTCTTGTGGCCTCCTCATCCAACGATCTCCACCATTGCTTGAGATTTTTACTGCAATAATTCCGTCTCCCAATTGTTCCTCCCAAGTGTGCAAGTTTTCCTTTGGTGGATAAACCAAATGGATCTCATCATGAAATAAATGAAGGTCTATATGTAAACCTTCTTTTGCTGATCAATAGCCTCCTCAAGATAGAAGTGATAGCTGATCATGGGGAATTTCATCGTCGATGAAGGCTCCCACCTCCATGCTATCATCCAAATGAAATGAATCACCTACCAACTTGGTAATTCATAGAAAAGCTCCTCCGAATGCTCATGAGAGGCATTTCCCAAATGATCCAAATAATCATATGGCCTACATCATAAAAGAAAAAGTGATCGACTATGGTATCATATCTTTTTCCATGCTCCCCTTGAAACATGTAGTGCAAAAAGTGTTGGAAATTTCTTCCCCAAGGACACATCCAACCAATGTGTCTCTCCTCCAACCATGTCCTCAACGGGATAAGAACATTTTCAGCATATGGAATCATAATTAAAGTCATGTTAGGTTTTGCCATATGTAGTAAAGGAGAAGGACAATGGTCCCTCATGTGCAACTTGATGCGGTTTACTACCAAGCATTTATACATAGAATAGGATATGAGAATTTCTTCTCCCAACACTTTTTCTCTTGCCCCATCCTTCTTGCATGATTTTAGAAGGTGTATAATAGTTTGTGTTAATGACTCACACCATGAAGAGTACATCATCTCTCTGACATATTCTAAGGAATGGTCAACATCACTATTGTTCATGGCCCAAAGTAGCCTATGAAACTTATAAGAAAAGGTGTCCCCTCTTAGAGAAAAACCACTGTATGTAGTGTTAAGAAAATTCAATCATATAGTAGATACATCATGATGTTAAAAAATACAAAGTCTTACCATATACTTGGATTGAATTAGTGAGGTAGCTCATGGATGAGCTCCTTCTTACACCAAATGAATAAGGAGGTAGTGATGATAAATCTTTCCAAGAGCTATGTTCCTCCTCAATCAGAAAATTACCCATGCACTTCCTCGTATGAGAGTGCATCTCCTCTTTGAAGTCTTCCCACATGAATCCATATAAGATAGTATGGTATATTCTAATGAAACTAGTGGGTTTAGAAAGCAATATTTCATAGGCATTAAGTAGTTTACACTTGAGTTTGGATTATTTATTTAAGTAGATCTGGTTATGGAAATAAATGACCCCATAAACTGCTATACCTCCCATCCATCACTTGCCCATCAATAACCTTACATGTGAAGAGGTTCTTGGAATATTCCATCAAGAGTTGGGACTCCCAATAAGGATCTAGGCTCCCCAACAATATTAACCTTTGTAGAAATCTACAATGCGGCCCTTGTCATAACATGGCTCTCCTCTTTGACATGCTTGATGCCAAAGTCACATGTTGGAGCACTATCAGCTTTCTTTTTGCTACCTCTCTTGTAGTTGGTATTGCTCAATACAAGATTGAAGTTCATGGAAGTCGACCTCCTTTTGAAAGGTCCTCTCTTCCAAAACTTCCATAGTTTTTCCCATGCATACAAGAGTGGTAATACCCTCTTGTCATATTTAGAAATATTCATTATGTATTGAAGTATCTTTGCTTCTCCAAGGATATGGAGTGGCCTTTTGATACCATGCTCAAGTCAACACATATTTCTAAATTATTCTTTTCCAACGCAAATAGATGAGTGGAAGATGGAAAAGTAAATTATAGAAAATTACTCAGCTCTCCTTGGAATCCATCATTAGTTCTCAACGTTTTGGTAGCTCCTTCAAAGGCCTTCCTCAACTAAATATTTCAGCTGGCACAACGCATAGTTGAGATAAAAATTTAGTCTTCTTCCAATCTGGTCTCCTTTAGTGGAATGCCTCCATGTGAAAAACATCAAGGCATAGAGCACGATGCATATGTGTGTGGATAGATTTTTCTTTTCCTTCATTTTCCCAAATCCTCCTACCTCCTTTGTACATCAAAATTTTTGAAATAGAGAGGGGTGTATGATTCTCATCGTGTGATTCTTTCCCTCCCCTTCATCTCCTTCAATATTCAAGATCTCACCTCATTTGATAATGATGGCACATGCTAGCATGGATTGTGCCATGATCTCCATATGCGTATTCTTTCCAAACTCCTTGTAAAGTGCAGAGTTTCTCTCCTTCAAAGACAACTACTCCATATTCCTCTTCATGAGGTCCCGGATGTGCCCTTGTCATGGCAGCTATTATCTCCGGCCTTCTCTTCCTTCTCCTTCAATATTTGAAAATGTTTCATCATTAATAAGAGACATTAGATCTTGCTCTTCTTTTGAAGGAGGAATCTCCATCTCTTCCTCTTGAGAAGAAAGCTCTTCTTGCAATAAGGGACTTTGCCTTTGGTAAGGCGTCATACAGTTTCCTTCCCCTTCAATGGTTTTCTAAAATGGAGCTAAGTTTATGGATCCTTCCGGCCCATGAAATTTTTTTGTTTGATTTGGTTTGATAGACTTCATAGAGAATGTTTCATAAGATTTTTCATCAAACCTCTCCCACTATTCTTCTAATGAACTTTGCATAAGTAGATGTGTTTGAGATTATTTAAGAAAAAATATTCAAAAAACACCAAGCATAAGGCTTACCCTCAGATGAAGTGGTGCTACTTTGGTGGCTTCCTTTACGAAAGGAAACTTTATGTTGTTGCACATAGGTGTCTATCTCCTTCACCCAAGCCCTAGCTAGACATTTAGGTGATCCATCAAAAGTAGATACAAAGAATCTACCGACACCATGATTATTTCTCCTTGTGATTCTTTCCTCATTGATCTTGCAAAACCCTTGGAAGTTCAAGTGATCTTTGAACCTCTTAGATTGAGCTTCATACGCTTGCAAATAAACACCAGAGTCTCCTCCTTTGGCACATCTCCTTTCCTTCTTTTCTTTGTCATGAACAAGTGCACGATAGAACATTTTAAATCTGATGATGTGGTTGAATGCTCACACCCATAAGATGAGGAATTATATCTTTCCTCATGTATAGATCTTGTAGACCTTGTTGAGGGACTTCCATGCCTTTCCCTCCTCATTTCTTTTGATGTCTTTGCTTATACCCTACGAGTTTTGAAGAAATTTTTGAGAACTGCCTCTTTCCTCCGGACAATAAGGGTTTGCTTTATTTCTCTTACATCTTATCCTTCTCATGATAAGGCTCCATAATAGTTGAAGAACATAGGCTGATCGATATTAAGGCTGCGATACCTTGTAATATCCCAAAATGGGAAAATTAGCAATACATGCATGAAAAACAAATTTTTCATAAATATAAGTATTAACGGAAAAATGTAGCCCATGGATCCTTTATATACGAAATTATTACAACCATATGCGAAAAGGAAATCGAGAAACAAATGACTTTCCTAGTTAAACGGGCCTCCCATGCTCAAAACAACCCAAAAACAATTTGAAACCACAAGACTACTACAAATAGAAATTACTAAAGAAAGATATAACACATTTTATTGAGGGTTATACTTAGAAAATGGAGAGAAAAATAATATATAATGATTTATTAATCAATAGAGAATAAAAATAGAGATCAGTCTCTTTTACATAGATCCAAGATGAATCGACAAGGGTTTCTTGATAGAAATGATATACATAAAATATTTGTGAAAATCTACGGATGAATCACCTTTGTATGGCTGAAGCAACGCACAAATATGGCTAATAATGCAAATAATTTTTTGTAGCTTCCTCTTCTATCTTTTTTCGGAGGAAAGAAGGTTGATCCTCCTCTGGAAAACTAGCTCTCAAAACGGGGATTAAACAACTCCACTTTGCAATACCTTAAAAAATAACGCAGTTTATAGAAAGGAATTTGCTGCCATTGCTGAAGGTGACTACTTGGCCTAACACTAGATAGTGGGAAATATAGCATAATATGGTGTCCTCATATTTCTTAAACAAGATCTCCAAGAAAGAGTTGGGGAATTCACACTGTGAGAAAACCCTTGCACTAAATAATGCAACAAACTTAGCTAAACAACCAAAGAATACAAAGAAGTCTAGATAGACCACATACAAATATAATATTCAATCATGCCCATATTTTTTTCCATTCCCATCATTATATATTTGATGAGCTTCCTATCCAAGGGTCCCACCCAATTGTAAAGGGGAGTTGCTTTCATGCAAATGCTCCTCCACCAAAATTATCTTGTCTCCATTAGCCTTACTCTACATCTTTTTATAGCAGATTTGTTTGATTTATTCAATCTTGATTGGATCAATATTTATTCGATCAACCTTGACTAGATATTCATGCATTGTTTATTTTCACACTCAAAGGTGCCTTCATTTTTACTAGCTAGATTGATCTTCATTCACATTGGTACGTCTTTATTTAGGATACACTCCTCATCTAATAATGTTGACTTGGTAAAGCTTAGTTCACACATTTAGACCCTGTTCATAGATGTGGATTCTTGATCTGGTTGTTAGCATGATCCCTTTTCAAATTATGAGTGATTTGATTCCTGTAGCAACTTATAAGCCTCCTTGCCCATTTATTCATATAACTAGATTTTTAAATGAAAATTAATATTACTATTATTTGCATGCTAATGTAAGAATATTACACGCTGCTTCCAAGGCACTTGTCAAGGCCCGCCAGCGAGGACTTGCTTCTATGAGCTACAATTCAAGTGACATTGCCACCCTGTTTTTCATCTTGGGCTCATCCCAATTCGCTCGCCGCTACTAGGGGAATCCTTGTAAGTTTCTTTTTCTCACAGCTTACTTATATGCTTAAACTCGGCGGGTGTTAATGCAGAGATGAAGTAGCAATTTGGAGCTAAATTTTCCTACCTAATGGGAGGACAAGAGAGAGCAATTAAAGCTCCGGGGATGCCACTCAAAGCTGCATTGGCTAATGTCGGCTTGCCCAACCAAGGGGACAAGACCCGCAAGCACAACGAAGCATGCCATGAAACATCGCACATACATTTCAGCCAAGCTGTACGGGTGGCATGGACGACCACCTCCACTTCTCCTAAAATGTGCAAGGAGTTTGTTTTGATTGGTGTGTGACACCCAGACAGAGACGCGCCACTCGTGACCTCGGGCACAAATTGCATTCAAAAACTCAATGAATTCCTGAAATTCTTCAATTCACACTAAGTATCACATTTTGCTACATTCTCCATCATAACAAAAATTTGAGATATCCATTTGTAAAGTAGTTTCCATGCCTTACCATAAAATCCATCCCTACAAGAAATGGATAAATCCAACCCAACGTACAATGCATCACAATAAGCAACAAACCCCCTTCTCCTCGAGACAACTACACTCCATATCCCACTCACTAAAAGGGAAGGATCAAACAAGCTCCCCGAACCCCATGCGTTTGCAAAAGGGGTAAGCACGGAATGAGTGATTGAGAAGGACTAGTGTGGCTAACCTAGAAGCTCTTGCTACTTTTCATCCTTCTCGAAGACCCAACCGCCTTGATTCCCCCTTTTCTCTATACTTATTTGTTGAGGGTGACGAGAGGAATGGAAGGAAAAAAACCATATATGCATTTTAAAAAAAAATAAAGAGAGAGTGACTCCCACCACCTCACAAGGGAAATCTCAAGCACAAAATCAGAAGAGCTTTCCAAACCCCGCTTACCTTTTCCAAAAGGGTAGAATTGTAAATCAATTGTTTGGTTTAACCTCCTTTGGATGTCATTTGGTTCTACTTGCAACTCTTGAATCATTTCCGTACTAACACTCCTAATGAAGATTGAAAAAAACATCCATCCCATATACCAATAGATTTATTAGTAGTTAGTTTGTCTACCCATGAGGCTACCAACCTTCTATTCTAGGTTTTTTTCTTGTTATCTTGTAATAACTTCTTGATGATGTTGACTACACTTTTGTTTCAATACTTGCTAGTACATTACCTAGAGGGTAATAGGCAATGGAATGGCCTAGGGTGATATGGTTTTAGTTAAAAAATATATAATTTTCTTGGATTTGAAGGCAACAACATTATCAATAATGAGATTTTGTGTTCATCCAAAACTAGAAAGAATTTTATTCTAAAGAAATTAAATAATGATAAGAGTTTGTGGCTTGTCTATAAAGGGATGCTTTCTATCCACTTGGTAAAGTCGTCATTGAATGTCAAAATCCATTTATGTTAGGTAGAGAGGAGGGTGAAATTTCTGTGAATGAAGTTTAAACCCCATTGTTGAAATGGAGATTTCTGCTAAGATAGGTTCGATGGGTGAAGGTAAGAGTTTCTTATTCCCTTCAAATATTTGACATTTGTGATAGGAGGTCACATACTTTTGGACAACAATCGAAAGGGTGGGCTAGTAAAAGCCTTGCCCTCAAAATTTGTTAGGAGTTGTTTTCTAGTATGGGTGTCCTCCAAAATATCCTACATGAAATTCTTTCATGACTTTGTCTACTTCATATTTTAATAAAAAAATTAATAGGATGCCTCCATGATATTTCCAAAATAAAACATTATGTAAGATACAATATCTCATTTCTTTCATTTTTAAGAATCTAATTTTGGTTCTAGATAAACCGAGGACTACGTAAGTTTAGTAGAACAAATGCAATGTCTACATACCGGGGTGAATCTATGAAAGTTTCACTGATTTGTGGAGTCTCCATCTCTTCACGATCATCTATGGCAACGTGAAATTTATTTATAAAGGCTCGACGGTTCGATTCAACCATGAGTTTGGCCAAACCTTGGCCTTTAACTAATTTTTTAGGCTTGATCTCAATGCCATATTCGAGTATTTTGGAAATCCATTTGCCTCTTTTTCCATTAGGCCCATTTTGAGTTAAAATGTCCTTTAAAACCGAGTTTTGAACATATTCTATTATGTGAGAGTATAAAATGTATACTCTGAAATATTTTATGGCTTTCACTAAAGCAAGAGATTTTACGCTGATATTATACTTTAGTGTTTCATATCTCAATTTTAAAAGCAATGGCTTGTTCAAGGCGCTCATCGTTATTTTACAACAACCTTTCTTCTTGATGGTGTGCTTTGAAGCAAATGAAGAAGTTATGAAATCTGTTTGTTAAAATTAGGACTTATGAGAACATGTGTTTTAGTAAGGGCTTCTTTAAGCTGCTTCAAAATAATGTTTAGCTATAATTGTCCACTTAGTATTGAATTATTTTTTAACATGGTGTTTTTTTAAATTTCTAATTATTTACGCTAAGTTAGGGATTAATCTTCTAAGAAAATTTATTTTCCTAAAATGCTTATAATTCTCTAGTGTTTCTAGGATGAATGATATTTAGG
Source organism: Pinus albicaulis (assembly GCA_034641835.2). Taxonomy (NCBI): domain Eukaryota; kingdom Viridiplantae; phylum Streptophyta; class Pinopsida; order Pinales; family Pinaceae; genus Pinus; species Pinus albicaulis. Next base: position 80,212,208 of record CM076571.1, on the reverse strand, counting down.
ATTTCTTCTATTCTAGCTAGATCAATTCTAATGCCCTCTTTTGAAATGATGTGTCCTAGAGGTTTTCCTTCTTCTAATCCAAAGTGTCTTTTTAGGATTTAAGGATATGCTAAAATTCATTTTATGAATACTTCTCTTAGATTATCTAGATGTTCATTATCTGAATTGGAAAATGTTGTGATATCATCTAGGTAAATGACTAAGAAGTCATGGTTTTCCTTTGCAAGAGCTATGTCCATGTCTCTTTGTAATGTTCCTTCATCATTCATCGATCCAAAGGAATTTTAAAATACATTAAAGTTCTTTGAAGGAGTGGTGAATGTAGTTTTAGCTTGATCTTCACATTAGACTAGGATTTGGTTGGATCAGAAAATCCATCGAAGTAATGAAATTTAGGATGGCTACTACCTTAGAGAATGTGGTACATTTTAGGGAAATCATAGTTATCCTTCGATGATAATTTGTTCAATTTTTGAAATCCTTGTAGTCGATTTCTACTATTTTATTTCTAGTGGGGAATAAATTATAGACCCAATCGAATATCTAATGGGTGCGATGATTTGAGCATGGTACATCCTTTTAACCTCTTTCTCTATTAATGGCATAATAACATGGTTAATTCTCCTTCTATTTTGTTTAAAGGGCTTCTTAGTTTCTTTAATTTGTATCTTATCTTGGATAATCTTTAGTATCATAAGACTTAAGGTCCTCATAATTCCGAGGAAAATATGTCTTGGAACTCTTTAAATAAGCTAATGTACTTCGGCTTGCAAATTTGGAGGAGTAATGTCTTAAGATATCTTGATAAGCTTAGTAATTTTCCTTAGTTCCTATGTTGAATTCCTCTATAGGCGATCTTGGAGGCTCCATTTGAGTTTTACGATCCAAGAAAATGATAGATTTTGTAATTGGTACCATATCACCTAAGCCATTCAATTTCCTATTACCCTCAAGGTAATGGAATAGCAAAATCTTCAAACAAAAGCATAGTCAATATCATCAAGAAGCTATTAGAAGATAACAAGGCACGGAATAAAAGGTTGGTGAATTCCCTATGGGTAGATAGACTAAGCGAGTAAGAAATATATTGGTACATATCCTTATCAATTGGTATATGGGATGGATTTTCTTTTCCCACACATTAGGTATTAATGAAAATGACTCAATATTTGCAAGTAGAACCAAATGACATCCAAAGGAGGATAAACCAAACAACTCATTTCTGACAAATCAAGGAAAAATTTTATATCAATCAAGGAATTCAAGACAAAATCAAGAAGATATTTGTTAAGAAAACTAAAGTAGATGATTTCGTCATAGGTGATCAAGAACTAAAATGGGATTATAGAAGGGAAGGCAAAAAACATGGAAATTTGAATTTCTCTGGAAGGAATCCATATATTATTTATGGTTACGGAGGCAACAATGCATTTTTATTGAAAGAATTAGATGGAACGGACCTACCGGGTGGACAGATCAATGGTCGAATGTTGAAGAACTATTTTTCACCGGACTAATTAGTACTTCATTTGTTATGTTACTCATTGTAAATACCAGAGAAAATTTTAGATAGGAATGGATGATTATATTGTAAAGTTGAAGCACAAAATATAAACCTTAAAGCTTTAAAATATATAACATAATATGTTCGAATAAAGGAGATCACAAAAAGTAGTTCGAAGAAAATCCAAGCCAAATTTCCAAGGTCACTTATCGAGAAAGTTCTAGAAATCTCACAAGGAGATGCCATCCCAGTGGGCCTTGTTAGGATCCTATAATAATAGGGATCATAATTTTGAATTGGCTATGTTAAGTCTTGTAATATTGTACATAACTTTGCATTTTCTACCGTGTTTTCCATATTAAAAAATGAAAATAGAGGGTATGTGCTAAAAGAATAATCAAAGGACCAAAAGAAAGAAGAAAAAAGATATAAAATATGAACCCCATAAAAATAAGAAAAAAAAAATTTTGAAAGTGTTGCACATTCAAATGGCAATACTCTTAGTTTACTTTACCTTTGCAAATAAATTGTGTGTAGCTTGTTCAAAATGCCACAATTCATCATGATCATAAAATTTAAACTTGATCATTCATGCCTTTAAATTTATGTTATGATAGTTAGTGAATAAATATCTAACCAAACCATTTAATATTGGAAGATCAATAGTTAGGTAGAGGATAAAAATGAGCTCATAAGTTTAATCTAAGCCATTGGAAGATATAAGGTTAGAAATAAGTTATTTTTACGTCAAAAGAAAATAAAAGTCAGAAAAGCTCAAATTCACCCAATAAAGGAAAGGAAAAAATGTTAGCATAAATAAAGGTAGAGGTAGAATAGCTTCCAAAATTCTATAAGAATCATTATGCTTATCCATTATCAAATAATATCGTTCTAACTCATTCCCTTGCTAAAAATCCTTTTCCCTTTATTTTCCCCTCATCGTAAACCCTCTTCATTCCCCTTAGCCTAACCCTTTTACCTTCCTAAAAACCCTTTCCCCTTTGAAAATCCCCTTTCCCTTACTAAAACCCCTTTCCCCCTTGATTAAACTTTATGCTTTCATAAAATACAAAAACCAACTTTTAATAGTTTTAAAAGTATAAATATTAAATGCACTTACATTTTGATTTAAACCATTCACATAATCTTTTCCCAACCCCACCTCCTTTTAAAAATGTTTAGCTCTTGCTATCCATTCGATCATCACTAGATAGATCGAACACCTCTAATCAAATTTGCATCCTAGACATTAAATGTTTAACACTAGATGGGGGGGATGCGAAATAGGATGTTTTCTCCCCTTTGCTCCTAGCACATGTCATTACCATGTTTTATCACACCCCTCCAAGCATGAAACCAAAAACCACCCTACGGGCATGCGATAAACCACGATTCTCAAAATATGAAACCCCGCTACCCCATTCATTTTCCCCACTTTTTCAAACTTATGAAAATGGCCCAGAAAGCCCGCTCGCTTCCTTGTAAACCTTTGTTTGATTACGGTTGTTTTATTTTTGTTGGTGGTCTCAGAACCGGAGATGGAGCGATTTTATACGTTCCATCTTGCTTACTCCGGACACATAGGATAAAAAATTCGAAAAGGTCTAGAGAAGAGCATGCAGGTATCTACACCGGCACATATGAAATGCCAGCAACCCATCCCAGATGATGAGGCCAATCGATTACTCAAAATAAATGGAAGATATGCCAGAGCTTTCAACACAAGAAAAACAACTTCAAAATTTAGAAACTTCTTTTTACCTCCGGCATGAGGTAAATCACATTGTTGTATACAAGTTTACATTTCCGGATATTCGAATGAGATGAGATTTACCATGGGATAATTAAAGAGATTAAAGTCCCGGATGAAGAAAGCGAGAATTCGTGTGATTTATTATAAAAATTAAAAGAAAATATAGGTAACAACAAGAAAATAATTAGGGCCGGATATCATTTAGTTAGAAGGTGTCACTATCTTTGTCGTTAAAGATATTTTATTTTCCTAGAATAAATCCTGATCAGTTGCTGAATATATTTTTTTTTAATGTTTTGTATAAATACTTCATCATTGAAGTATGAAGGGGTGGATTTCTAATATTTTCGAATGGGATTGGGGATTCCATTTTGCGACACACGATGGAAAATGGGCTGGCACAGGAAGCATGGGTTTTCCATGTCATACGATGGAAACCACGGCATTCCATATTTTATAGCTTCTTGGAAACTCGGGGTTTAAATGAATCCTCGGCATGGGGAACTTGGGGTTCATGATTATGGAGACAAATTCGAGTTCTAGGGAACTAGGTTATTTCAAACGTTAGCCCAAGCCTTCAGAACTGAGTTTTCCATGGAGACTTGGGGTTTCCATGATGATGGAAGTGCCGTCCAAATATGGAACTAGTGGTGCCTTGGCAGGCCCAATCCTCTAGGGAACTCGATTTTTCCATGTTATTTGTGGTGTGTACAAACCATATCCTCCCAGTCAATAGAACTTGGGGATTTCCATTCACCACACGATAGAGAAAATGCCGACCCCGATTTAGGGAAGCAGGGTTTCCATTTCGTGGCACGGTGAAAATTTAAAGTATAGGAAGCCGAGTTTCCCATTTCCTATGTAATGGAAAATGCAACCCAATATTGAGTAAATTTAGGCCTCCATGCCACACTATGATCGTATAGTGCTCTTAGAACTTGGGGTTTCCCTTAACCTGACAAATTCGGCCCAAATTATGGCCAAAATTTGAGTTTCCATGTCATGGCACGATGAAACCGCCACTTGAGTTTGCGAGCAGAGGTTGTAATCCTCCATGAAGCAGAAACTATAGCTTGTGATTAGTGAACTCGGAGTTTCCATGTCGTAGCATGAAGAAGAACCACGAGAATCTACAAAACTTTGGGGCTTCTATTTAAAATTAACAGGGAAGCAGCCTAATTCAGACCTTGAATTTTCCATCTCTGAACTTGGTTTCCATGTTGCGTATGAATGAAATAGCCCCAATTTTATGGAACTCATGTTTTCCATTACACGAAACTATGAAGAAACTCCAGAGTGGAAAACTTGGGTCTTCCATTACTACTTGATAATGATGAATCTTGCTTCCATATGAATGCAGTCTCTGAGAACTTGGGTTTTCATGCCTCGTCGTGGCCAGAAAGCCATCCAAATCTTTGCAGGAAGGTTAGTTTTCCTTGCTACCCCATGATGCCGAGAGGATGCCCAAATGTGTGAAATATAAGGTTCCATGTCCTTTCTCAATGGACACCACCCAAGTATACGTATTACGATGGAAGCGCTTACAATAAGACCCAAAAATCGAGGATGATGACCGAGGGCATTGGAAGCATTCGGTGGACATGTGATAGATGACGATTGATGAAGCGATGAAAATATGTGAAAGGTTAGACGGGTACATAGATGGACAAAATTAACATTTAGCTATTATGCGATGTTATCATGGTGATCGTGTGACGTTTAGGAGCGACAACAACAAATTCATCCAAAAATGGCAAAGTTGCTTGGAGTTTACCAGTTGATCATGGTGGCAAGCCAACATTAAGGAAAACGCCACATTGCTAACCAAATATTTATAGGCGTTTATTAGCCATTTTGAGATGGGTCAAGCCCCACCCAACGTAATGTAATGGGAAAACACAAATACAAAGGAGGATGTGTGATGGATGATAAAGGAAAGTAAGAATGTATCAACATATTTTGATCCCACCATTAGAGCTAAGGCGTGGTAGACGAACGTCAAGGGTGGAGGATTAAGCTGCTCGAAATGGAGTCTAGGTCGAGTAAGTGCATCATTCAATGTTCACCCATAGGTCGATTTGGATTCCTTATGGGGCATGCACAAAAGTGTTCGGAAGGGTGAGTGGGGTTCCTTCAGCGGGACGTGTGAAAAATAGTGTTCGGGGGCGGGTGCGTTCAAGTCGGAGTCGGGTTAGTGCAACACGTTTACATTTAGGACACAAGTAATTTTTGAAGGCACAAAGGTTGTTGATGGGGTGGAAGGTCAGGTCGAACACGTTTGAACGCGTTCGAAATGCATCTTGACTGTGACCACTTTGAACCACATACAAAAATCACGTTTAGGGTGCAGAAGCATCTGAGCTTAGGTATTGCAGACCGAATTCATGAGTTGAAACATGTTCTAAAATGGAATTTTGGGTTCCTTTGGATTGTTTGCCTTGTTGGGAAAGTTTGTTAGGCTAGACAAATTTTACATTTTTCAAGAAGAAGGATTTGTTTTATAACTGTTTTAGATTATACATATCTATTATGAAACATAATATTTAGCACCTTATTAATGGGGTTTCCCCTCCCTTGAATGTATGGGTGTTCATTTGGTTTGATATTGATGTTTATTGATGTTTATTACGCACAAGAACACTTTGGAAGATTAATTAAATAAGTTTTGAGTTAGGTGTAGTCTACTTATTGATTATTTGAAAGAGAAAAATAAGGTAGTGTTGCACCCATCTATAGAGTGGTTGGGATACTACCATAGGTATAGGGCGTGATAGTCGGTATCGAGTTACCTTTTCGGGGATTTTTAATTATTGATTAGGGATACAATTGTAGTGTTGCGGGTGGCATTGAAGCTTGATGGATGATTTTTTTCATTGGAAATGAATTTAAAAGAACAAAGAGAATTTTAAGGGAGTGGAAAAGGATTTTGATGAGACAATTCATACCATTGATACATTGTGCAAGAGAAGGAAATTTGAAATGAACAAATATGAAACCTTTCGACTTATGAAAGAAAGTGAAAATTCTTCAAAGAAAAAAATGAATGAGGATGAAGAGCGAAGGAAGTTACTTGAAAATATTCTCAATGTTAGATACCTTGGAAAGATGAAGCATGGTGGCATGAAGCCCACTATGGATGAACCAAAGGATGTTGTAGATGTGATTGAAACAAATGGCAGAACTTGATGAACAAATTGGACGAGAAGACCAAGAAGATTACAAGAATTGATGGTGGAGGATTCTCTCACAAGGATGTTGTAGATGCGGTAGAAGTCAAGGATGAACTTGATGAAGATGTTGGACCAAGGTCAAGCACATTGCTAGCATCGGTGATGGATGATTCTCGGGGGAGGATGTTGAGGGATGCCGGATATGATTAAGGAAGAAATTTTGGAACGAGATTTAACCTAGACCGAGCACATTGTAGACATTGGTGGATGAACCACATGAAAATTGCGAAGTGACAATGATAGAAGAAGAATTTGTTGAAGCGAGGGCGGTACCACTAATCGGAAGCATTGTAGACATTGATGAGGATGGAGGACACTCACTTAGAGAGTCTTAATGAAGATATTACTTGTGTTTCAATTGAGCATTTGGGATATGGACCATATGCAATGATGAGAGTAAGAAGATGACCTCTTTTCCAATACCATGGATGAGATTTACTTGGATGACTATGACAAAACCTTGTACATTGGAGAAGCGAGACGCTTCTTGTTGCGGACCTTGTTAGGGAAATTTGTGACCTCAATCTAGTAGGTTCAAATGCCTATGACAAGTGTGGAACTTGATGATATTTTTGATAGATATGGGTCATTATTATCCACATGGAAATTGCCTAGGTGCACTGCTATGAGTCATGGAATGCCTTGGTTGTAGGGCATTATTTGGGTAGAATTATTCATGGATTAAAACCAAGAAGGAGCTCTTGGTGCACCTTTAGTGGGAGATAAGCCTTGAAGGAATTACTCATGATGATGATGGTAAAGTGACCGAGGAAATTAACCTATACACTACACAAATGATGATGAATGGGGTTGATATAGTCTAATCCTTATGTGCACATGGGCAGCCAAAGTCATGGAAATTAAAATGAGGGCATGGTAGGGAAATTATGTGGAGACATTATGAAAGTGCACTTACTAGGTGCGACTTATGAGAATCATGGAGGAGTGTACAGCAGATGTTGAGCACGATCATTTTGGTGCTACATGGATATATTTTATAGATGGGCGTGGATGTTGTTCACTTTGAGAAACCATACATTATGTTGGATGGCAACCTATGAGAACATTCATATGACTTACTTGGTGAGAAACAATTGTGGTGGCACTCATGGCCAATATAAGTATGTTGCCAACACTTTGGATAGGATGATTCATGGGAGTTCATGATGCGGTTGCATTTGTTGGAGGCTTCATAATACAATAATGTGCAATATCTGGTTCACTAAGGAGATGAGATCGAGATTGGTGTTGATTTTTATGCATTATAGGATGCATACCTTTGAGCACATTTATGGGGTGTTTTTGTGATGATTCACTTGATGGAGATGATCATCAGGAAACTTTGGAGATTGATGGAGATTCATAAATGAGATGCCATGGTGGTATACGAGTTGGGCATGGGTTGAACCTTATTGATTTGCTTTGGTACACATGTTCGATGAACATTACGGATGAAGGTGAACATAGCTTCATGGACACGAGATATGGCACATTGTTGAGAGGATGTTCTTGAATTAGTTGGGGAGGACATTTCACACATGGATGATGCTTGATAGTTATTCTTGTCTCTTTAAAAACACATGGATATTTGCATCATGGGTAGCACATTTCAAATAGAGATGGCTTGCTCGATGGACAACATGTCGTGGATGAGATGAAGGGCTCTTCATCGGTGAACATGGCTTAGTGCACTCGGATGGGATGGATTCTTGATTAAGTTGATGGATCTGATAAGATGTGAAGGAAAAAACTAATTGGGGGTATGAGAATGTGCATTATCATGATGAAAAGGTATGGTTGGGTGATAGCCAACTAGTTCAATTTATGAGGGCCATAGTAGTGTGCAACGTGCAAGCTTTGGATACATAGAAGGTTTTGTTATGTTGAGTTAGTTGGAGTAATTGATGGGAGATATTCACATGATATTGAATATATGATGGGTTATTGAGATATATTTTTCATCGGTATGTGGCCATGATAGAGAGATTGACTTCCCGCGATGGTATAGCATGTGGTGATTGTGATGGATGTGTTGATGATAATGGATTGAGGAGATATTTCCCTTGGATATGTTAGATGTGAGCGTTGATGATTTATGCAGATATTGTGTGATGACACATTGCGGCGAATGTTGTGACGATACATTATGGTCATGATGTGATGATGATGAGTATCACTATCGAGGGCGAAATATTATTTTAAGTGGGAAGTATGTAAGACCCACGAGTCGGGGATGATGGTAGAGGCGTTGGAAGTCTTCGGTGGATGGGTGAGGGGCCCAAGAGCTGGCGTTCGGTTTGGGTCATGTGAGGGCGCCTAAGCAAAACACATTTAGGCGAGGTCAAGTCAAGTCGTGCATTGTGAGGGCGCCGAGATGCGTTTGGGCGGGTTAGGGTCGGGTGAGGGCAACCAGTGCGAGTTTCGGCGAGTTGGGTTGGAGTCGGGTTGGGTTGTGTGAGGGAACCCAAGTAAGCACATACAGGGATGGGTTGGGTCGGGTCGTTCGTATGAGGGTGGACATATCAAAAATGATAATTTGTGACCCTCCTATGTGGATTGTACATGTTCATGTGATACATTTTCCATTTTCTCCCTTGTGTCTTCGTTCGAGAGCGGGTCGAAATTAGGTGCCATGTGAGGGTGCCCAAAACGTGTTCGGGTCGAGTCAAAGTCGGAGTCGGGTCATGTGAGGGATTTTTTATAAAAAATTCTCGAGTTGTGACTTCATGTGTGCCTTGTTCATGTTCATGCGACCCATTTTCCATTTTCTCCCTTGTGCTTTCGTTCGGATAGGTTGGGTCGTGTCATTTGAGGGTGCCTAAAACCGCGTTGAGGGCTAGGTCGGAGTTGGTTCAAGTGAGGGCACCCAAGGGAAATGTGTTCCAAGTCGGGTCATGTCACGCCCTTATACCTTGGTAGTCTTTCAACCATGCGCATAGATGGGTGCGGAACTGCAGAGTGATTTTATTTTCCTTAATACTAAAGTATGTAGAATGCCTTTAGCAACAATTGTTCAATATTAATCAAATTTTCTTTCAATATGTGGAATAAAACATAAACATCATTATAAATCCTAGTATGACCATACATACAAGGGAGGCAACTCCTATGAATAGGTCTTCTCGATAATATGTTTCATAAAATGTATAAGTATAATAAAAGTCCAATTCGAGAAAGACACTTTTTCCTTGGTAAGGTGGATTTATGTCTTGACAGTTAAAACACTTTTCAATCCTTAAATCACCCCCGAAACATCCATTTACAACATTAAAATCGACCTTTAAATTTTGCCCGAATGTTTGCCCAAGTGTCATGCTATGCGGGTCACTTGATCAATGGATTCAGCCCATCCATGACATTCACATGCTTCTGACTCATCGTATGTCAAATCAACCTTCTTCCTTTGGTTATTTTTATCCCACCAATTTTTTTTTTTTTTTTTCACCTGTACTTTCTCGGTTCAATTCCGCCCAACGGTCATACATGCAATTTTTTGAACTCACGTTCGGTTATCCTGAGCGCGCGGGCAAATTTGCGACTATTTTGCATGCATTTCTGAATTTGGTTGACCTAGCAATAAACACCATAAAGCAATGTTCAAAATGTGTTTCCTAAAGCTGACTAACCCAATGCACGATGAAACGCATTCGGGTCGAGTCATGCGTTCGAATTGGTTGAAATCATTCGTGTCGGTTCGGGTTAGGTTTTCTAAGGCGGACGTATAAAAAATACTAAGTTGTGGCTGCACAGTATTGCCTTTTTCACATTCCTTCTTGACCCATTTTCATTTCTCCTTATGAATTCTTTCGATGGGTTGGAGTCGTGTCATGTGAGCGCGGAAACGTGTTTGGGTCGGGTCGAGTTGGGTCGTGTGAGGGAGGTCGTATCAAAAATGCTAAGTTGTGAGTTCCCATGTGCCTTTTGCACATTCGTGTGACCCATATATCATTTTATCCCTTGTGCATTTGCTCAGGCCGGGTCGGGTCGGGGCAAGTTGTGTCATGTGAGGGCATTGGAAGGAAACACGTTTGGGCGGGGTCGGGTCGGGTTGTTTGAGGCACCTAGGAAACACATTTGGGTCAGAATCGGAGTAGGTTCCATGAGGGAGGACATATAAATTCAAATTTATATTTGCCCATGTGCCTTGTGCACATTCGTGCAACTGTTTCCCATTTCTCCATTGAGCGCTATCACAGTGGTGAGTCATGCCGTGTGAGGCGCCGAAGATGCGTTCGGAGTCGAGGTTGGGATCTCATGCCAGTGAGTCACGGAATCATTTTTTGAGTCAGGTTGTGTGAGAGAGCGCGAGAGAAATGCACTTTGGTATGGGCGTGTCGGGGCACTAAAGGAAACGCGTACGAGTGGGGTCGTGCGCCGTGTGAGAGAGACGATGAAATGAATTTGGTTGGGTAATTTCATGTGAGGGCGGACGCATAAAAAATGCTAAAAATTCGACCACTCGGGTGCTAATTCATGTTCATGTGACCCATTTTCCATTTGCTCCCTTGTGCCTTGGTTTATTCAGCCCTTGTGTGTCACACCGTGTAGAGAGCGCAGATGAAACCGTTAGGTAATCGGGGTCATTCATTTGAGGTGTTTTGTATAAAAAACACTAGAAGTTGTTATAGACCCGGGTTCCTTGTGCATAGTTTGCAACCCATTTCCATTTGATCCCTTGTGCCTTCACTCGATGGACGTGTCGTGTAGAATAGGTGATGGAACCTAAATGAAACTAGATTTGGTCTGGTCATTTTGTTTTTGTACCTTCATTCGGTCGGGCACGAGGTGTAGAGGCACACTATGAAACAGTTGGTCAGTTCATTTCATTTTTTCCCTTCTTTCGGTTGGGCATATCATTTTTTGATGTGTGATGGAACTTAGATGAAACACGTTCAGGTCGAGTCATTTTCATTTTTTTCCTTCGTTCGGTTGGGTGCAGGTGTCACGCCGTCGATGGTGCCGATGAAATGCGTTGGAGTTAAAGTCATTTCATTTAAGAGCATCGTATCCAAAATGCCAAGTTGTGACGCCTAAGTGCCTTGTGCTTGTTCATGTGATCCATTTTTTGTTTGCTACCATGGGACTTCATTCGTTCAAGCTTGCGCCTTATGAGGGCGAACGTGAAATCATTTGGTTGGTCATTAAAGTTTGAGGGTAGCCATATAAAAAATTCTAAGATGTGACCATGTAGTGCCTTGTGGACGTTCGTGTGACCAATTTTCCTTTTTCTCCCTTGTGCCTTGATACGGTGGGGCGCGGTGTGTCACGTCGTGGCAAGGTGCAGATGAAACGCATTCGAGGTAAGGTTGTTTTGTTTGAGGGGGCCATATAAAAAAATGCTAATTTATTGTGCCAGTGCCTTATTGCACCATTTGTGCGATCCGTTCACCATTTTCTCCCTTGTGCCTTCGTTTGGTCAAGCACGTTGTGTCCACGTCGTGTGAGGGCGCCAGATGAAACACATATGGGTTGGGTCATTTTGTTTGAGGGGGGGGGGTGGTCATATAAAGAAAATACTATGTTGTGGCCCTTTTGGGTGCCTTGTGTGCACGTTCGTGTGGCCTATTCATTGTTTTCTCCCTTATTCCTTAATTCGGTTAACTGTGACATGTGAGGTCACCCAATGGGAAATGTGTCTTGGTGGTTTTTTTCATTTGAGTCGGCCTGTAAATTGCTAAGTTATGACCACCGGTGCTGTGCATGTTCATGCGGCTGTTTATATTTTATCCCTTATTTCTTCGTTTGGTTGAGTACACGGCCGTGCAGGGGCACACAGTCAAACACGTTGAGTTAGTCATTTAGTTTGAGGGAGGCCGTATAAAAAATGCTATGTTGTGATTTCCCGTGTGCCTTGTGCACGTTCGTGCGGCCATTCGCCATTTTCTCCTTGTGACTTCATTCGATCAAACATGTCGTGTGAGGGTGTAATATGAAACATGTTTAGGTCGGGTCATTTCGTTTGTGGGTGGCCATATCAAAATTGCTAAGTTGTCACCGCCCATGTGCCTTGTGTAGGTTCATGTGGCCGTTTTCTATTTTCTCCTTATGCCTTCATTCGATTAAGTGCACCATGTCTCGCCATGTGAGGGTGCCTAGCAGCACGCGTTTGGGTCATGTCATTTCATTTGAGGGTAGTCGTATCAAAATTTATAAGTTATTTACCACAGACATTATGCACATTCGTGCGGCCATTTTTTTTTTCCATTTTCTCCCTTTTGCCTTTGTTCGTTCGGGCATGCTTTGTCATCGTGTGAGGGTGCCGAGATGAAACACGTTCGGGTCGGTCGTTTTTTTTAGGGTGGATGTATAAAATGCTAAGTTCTAACCGCCTATTTTCCTTGTGCACGTTTGTACGTATTTCATTTGCGGTTGCTCCATTTTTCCTTCATTCGGTCGAAGTGCATTGTGTTGTGCCATGTGGGGAACCCAATGAAACACGTTCGTGTCGAGTTGTTTCCTTCAGCGATCATATCAAAATTTCTAAGTTATTTTGCCCCGGGTGTGCCTTGTGCACATTCGTGTGACTTGTTTTCCGTTTTCTCCCCTTTTTCCTTTGTTCGGTTGGGTGTGTTGTGTCGAGTCGTTTGAGGGCTTCCAATGAAACGCGTTTGGGTCGAGTCATTTCATTTTTAGGGTAAGCGTATCAAAATTGCTCAGTTGTGACCACCTAGGTTCCTTGTGCACGTTCATGTGGCCCATTTGCCATTTTCTCCCTTGTGGCTTCATTCGATCGGGCGCATGTTGTTCCATGTGAGGGTGCTTGTAAACGTGTTCGAATTTTGTTTGAGGGAGGTCGTATAAAAAATACTAATTTGTGACCGCTTTGAGTGCCTTGTGCACATTCATGTGACCCATTTTACGTTTTCTCCTTGCCTTCATTCGGTCGGGTGCGTTGTGTCATGCCATGTAACGGTTAGATGAAGCAGCGTTCGGGTTGGGTTGTTTTCATTAGAGGGCGAAATTTGTATAAAAAATTATAAGTTGTGACCACTTGAGCACCTTGTGCACATTTTGTGGCCCATTTTCATTTTCTCCTTGTGCCTTCATTTGTTTGGGCATGTCGTGTCACGCCATGTGAGGCGCTGATGAAACACGTTCGTATTAGGTCATTTCCTTCGAGGCCAATCATATCAAGAATGCTAAGTTGTGATCGCTCGTGTGCCTTGTGTATGTTCATGGCCCATTTGTGTTTCTCTCTTATGCCTAATTCGTTTGGTCGGGCACACCGTGTCGCACCATCTCGGTGCGCACGATGAAACACATTTTGGTTGGGTTGTTTCCTTTAAGTGTGGCCATATAAAAAATGACAGAGTTGTGACTACTAGGGTACCTTGTGCATGTTCGTGTGACCCATTTGTTGTTTTCTACCTTGGGACATCATTCGATCGGGCGTGTCATGTGAGGGCGCCGTGAAATGCGTTCGGGTCGAGGGAGTAGTTTTGTTTCGGGGTGGCCATATCATAAATGTTAAGTTGGCATTTAGAGTGCCTTGTGCACATTCGTGTAGCTTGTTTTTTGTTTGCTCCTTGAGCCTTCATACGGTGGGGTGTGTCATGTCATGTCGTGTGATGGCGCTCGATGAAAATGCATTCGGGTAGGGTTGTTTTGTTTGAGGAAGCCATATAAAAAATTCTAAGTTGTATTTACTTTTGTGTGCCTTGTGCATGTTCGTGCGACTGTCCTCCATTTTTCTCTCTTGTGCCTTTGTTTGGTCGTGTGTATGTCGGGTCGTGTGACGGCACCCTATGAAATACGTATAGGTTTGGTTCTTTTTTTTTAGAGGTGGTCGTATAAAAAATACTAATTTGTGGCCACCCAGTGCCTCGTGCACGTTCGTGCGGCCCGTTTTCTATTTTCTCCCTTGTTCCTTCGTTCGGTTGGGTGCATTATGTTGCGCCATGTGAGAGAGCGCTTGATGAAATATTTGTGGTCGGGTCATTTCATTTTTAGGGTGGAAATTTGTATCAAAATTGCTAAGTTGTGACACCCGGGTGCCTTGTACATGTTCGTGTGTCTTGTTTTCCATTTTCTCCTTGTGCCTTCATTCGGTCAAGTGCATCGTGTCGTGCCATGTGAGGCTTTTAATGAAACACATTCGAGTCAAGTCGTTTAGTTTGAGGGAAGTCGTATAAAAATGCTAAGTTGTGATCACTTGTGCCTTGTGTAAGTTTGTGCGGCCATTCACCATCTTCTCCACGATGCCTTCATTCAATCAAGCATGTGGTGTGAGGGCACTCGATGAAACACGTTGGTCGGGTCATTTCATTTTGTGGTGATTATGCTCAAAATTGTTAAGTTGTGACTACTAGTGTGCCTTGTGTAGGTTCAAGCGACCTAGTTTTTGTTGCTCCTTGTTTCTTCATTCGGTCGGGTGAATCATGTAGCACCATATAAGGGCACCGATGAAACGCGTTGGAGTCGGAGTCATTTCGTTTGAGAGGCGGTCGTATCAAAATTTCTAAGTTGTGACCACCCGGGTGCCTTATGCACATTCGTGCGACCCGTTTTTGTTTTCTATCTTGTGCCTTCATTTGGTGCACTATTTCACATTGTGTGAGGGTGCAGAATGAAACGCAATTCAGACCGGATCATTTTGTTTGAGGGTGGATGTATAAAAAATGCTAAGTTTTGACCGCGCATGTGCCTTGTGCATGTTCATGCTACTGTTCGGTTGCTCCATTTTTCCTTCGTTTGGTTGAGTGCATCATGTCACGCCATGTGAAATTTTGATGAAATTCATTTAGGTCGGGTCATTTCATTTCCGGGTGGTTGTATCAAAATTGCTAATTTGTGACCTCCCATGCAACCCATTTTCCATTTCCCCCCTTGTGCCTTCGTTCGATTAGGGTGCACGCGTGTCGCGCAATGTGAGGGCGCCAGATGAAAGTACCACAGCCCCAAATTCGGGGTCGTTTCATTTAAGGGTGGTGTTATAGGACAAATATGACCTCCTCATCGGCTTCCGGAAGTAGAAGTGATGTTACTTGGAAGGAAGAAAATGACCTAGACAAGACTTAATTTTTCCAAGGTAACCCACCCCGAAATAGGTAGGCAAAGTTATAACACATTTTGATCCATTAAAGGGGAGCTTTGATGCCTAGAGGGTAACGCTGTCTTGCCCAAGGAGAGGGCAACATTAATATGTTAAAGTGTGAAAATGGAAATATCTTGTTGAAAAATTACTAGCATTTCCGGCTTTCTCTCAAAAACAAATCGATTCCAAATAGAAACCAAATGGCACAAATTTTTACTAGGCATTTCCAAACATAGGAACACCTATGGAAGGAAAAATCAAGGAAAACGAAGAAACATCCGGATCTTTCTGATTTTAATAGGTTGAAATATTGGCAAGGTTTGTCCTCTCCATATCCTACAATTTGGAGTTGTATTGGGCTCTTGGTCTAAGGTCGAAGGTTTGATTATATGCGGAGAAGAATTTCATTGTTGTAGTGTGATTCTTGAAGATCGATGAAGTTCATTGAGATATTTGTCTTGAGAATCATCCCACTCGGCGATAGAGAAAGAGAGAGTGGAAGATTGAGGAGGATTGGTACAAGCCCATTTGATTGTAATATTCATTTTTATAAATCAATAGAGCATGTTTGATTTTTCCATTTGATGAATTAGTGTCACAATTTTTGTTCAATCGTCTATGTAGCATGATATGAATGGCTTAGATTTGTATTGTTTATGTTTCTTATATTCTAGTTTAATTGATAAGAAGATATACTATTGTAAGAAATTCGTGAGTGCTTTGATTGATTACGGGATCTGGATTTGGAATCGGTGGAGAAGGATCTCTACTTCACTACTTGGTGTTCTCCATAGGATCATTATCCATAAGGAGGTAATCTCTCCATATTGTTTGTCGATTATATATATATTAGCATGAACATGTATGTAGTATCTTTGTGAACTTCTGACTAATATGATTTTACGCCTCGAGGCACCGAAAGCCATTTGAAGGATATTTAATAACCACCACCCAAGCATATTACCCTATAGTAGAATTGTAGCTTCTGTGGAGAGTAAGCCCCAATTTTATGGGTTGTTCCTATGACTTTACCTTTTTCCTTCGATTTCACATATCCCTTACGACCAATTTATATGTTTAGTAAACATATAAAAAACTCACGAAGTCCATATTGGACCTTGTAGCCATGTATGCAACTTTACTTGGAGTAATGCTTCCCCTGTATAAGTGTTTTGAATCATTATAAAATTTTCTATGCTCGGATACAATGTGTTGAGTCTCAATATTAATGCTTTGTAGCCTTTGCTTGCAGGCGTTACCCAACCAAATTTTTACGATTGCACCTACGTTGTGTTTCCTTTTGGGTTTACGTAGGTTATTGGCCCTTCAGAATAACTTCTCTTCTTTGGATCTTTGTGCTTGTTTACGATCTACCATTTGTCTTTGTTCTTGTTTGAAACATTTAATGTCAATCACATCTACTTTTTTAAGAAGAAATTTTATTTTAGTTTTACGAACTTAGCCTAAATTAATTTTGAAAATTTTTGGTTAAAAAGTTGTTAAGAGAAGATAGATAGATGTCTGAATCTTTAAATTTGAGCTGTGTGACCCCTTGGAGTGCCTTGTGGACGTTCGTGTGACCAATTTTCCTTTTTCTCCCTTGTGCCTTGATACGGTGCCGCGGTGTGTCCGTCGTGTGAAGTGCCAGATGAAACGCATTCGGGTAAGGTTGTTTTGTTTTGAGGGGGGCCATATAAAAAAATGTAATTTGTGACGCAGTGCCTTGTGCACATTTGTGCGATCCGTTCACCATTTTCTCCCTTGTGCCTTACGTTTGGTCAAGCACGTTGTGTCACGTCGTGTGAGGCGCCCGATGAAAGAGAAACACATATGGGTTGGGTCATTTTTGTTTGAGGGTGGTCATATAAAAAATACTATGTTGTAGTTGCCTTGTGCACGTTCGTGTGGCCTATTCATTGTTTTCTCCCTTATTCCTTAATTCGGTTAGCAGCGACATGTGAGTCACCCAATGAAATGTGTCTTGGTCGGGTTTTTCATTTGAGGTCGGCCATATGAAAATTGCTAAGTTATGACCACATAGGGTGCTTTGTGCATGTTCATGCGGCCTGTTTTATATTTTCTCCCTTATTTCTTCGTTTGGACAAAGACACGGCTACCGTGTGAGGGCACTGATGAAACACGTTCAAGTTGAGTCATTTAGTTTGAGGGAGCGTATAAATGCTATGTTGTGATTTCCCGTGTGCCTTGTGCACGTTCGTGCGACCCATTCGCCATTTTTCTCCTTGTGACTTCATTCGATCAAGCATGTCGTGTGAGGGTGTAATATGAAACATGTTTAGGTCGGGTCATTTCGTTTGTGGGTGGCCATATCAAGGTACTAGTTGTCACCGCCCATGTGCCTTGTGTAGGTTCATGTGGCCCGTTTTCTATTTTCTCCCTTATGCCTTCATTCGGTCGAGTGCACCATGTCTCGCCATGTGAGGGTGCCTAACGAAACGCGTTTAGGTCATGTCATTTCATTTGAGGTAGTCGTATCAAAATTTATAAGTTGTTACCACCTGGAGCATTATGCACATTCGTGCGGCCCATTTCCATTTTTTCTCCCTTTTGCCTTTGTTCGTTCGGGCATGCTTTGTCACATCGTGTGAGGGTGCCGAGATGAAACACGTTAAATTCGGGTCGTTTTTTTTTTTTTAGGGTGGATGTATAAAAAATGCTAAGTTGTGATCGCTCGTGTGCCTTGTGTATGTTCATGTGGCCCATTTTGTGTTTTCTCTCTTATGCCTTCGTTTGGTCGGGTACAGGTATTCGCACCATCTCGGTGCGCACGATGAAACACATTTTGGTTGGGTTGTTTCCTTTAAGTGTGGCCATATAAAAAATGACAAGTTGTGACTACCGGGTACCTTGTGCATGTTCGTGTGACCCATTTGTTGTTTTCTACCTTGGGACATCATTCGATCGGAGCGTGTCATGTGAGGCGCCCGATGAGAATGCGTTCGGGTCAGTGGATTTTGTTCCAGGGAGTGGCCATATCATAAATGTTAAGTTGTGACCCACTTAGAGTGCCTTGTGCACATTCGTGTAGCTTGTTTTTTGTTTGCTCCTTGAGCCTTCATACGTTAGGTGTGTCATGTCATGTATCGTGTGATAGCGCTCGATGAAATGCATTCGGGTAGGGTTGTTTTGTTTTGAGGGAAGCCATATAAAAAATTCTAAGTTGTGGCTACTGTGTGCCTTGTGCATGTTCGTGCGACTTGTCACTCCATTTTTGCTCTCTTGTGCCTTTGTTTTGGTCGTGTGCGCCATGTCGGGTCGTGTGACGGCACCCATAAATGCATATAGGTTTTTTGGTTCTTTTTTTTTAGGGTGGTCGTATAAAATACTAATTTGTGGCCACCCGGAGTGCCTCGTGCACGTTCGTGCAGCCCGTTTTCTATTTTCTCCTTGTTCCTTCGTTCGGTTGGGTGCATTATGTTGCGCCATGTGAGCGCTTGATGAAATGTGTTGTGGTGGATTGTTTCATTTCAGAGATTATTTGTATCAAAATTCTTCAAGTTGTGACACCGAGTGCCTTGTACATGTTCGTGTGTCTTGTTTTCCATTTTCTCCCTTGTGCCTTCATTCGTCAGAGTGCCGCGTGTCGTGCCATGTGAGGGCACCCAATGAAACACATTCGGAGTCAAAGTCGTTTAGTTTGAGTCGTATAAAAAATGCTAAGTTGTGATCACTTGTGTGCCTTGTGTAAGTTTGTGCGGCCATTCACCATCTTCTCCCCTGTGCCTTCAATGTCCAATGTGGTGTGAGGGCACTCGATGAAACACGTTCGAGATTCGGAGTCATTTCATTTGTGGGCGATTGTATCAAAATTGTTAAGTTGTGACTACCGTGTCCTTGTGTAGGTTCAAGCGACCTAGTTTTTGTTTGCTCCCTTGTTTCTTCATTCGGTCGGGTGAATCATGTCGCACCATATAAGGGCTTACCGTCAAACGCGTTTGGAATTCGAGTCATTTCGTTTGAGGGCGGTCGTATCCAAAATTTCTAAGTTGTGACCACCCGGAGTGCCTTATGCACATTCGTGCGACCCGTTTTTGTTTTCTATCTTGTGCCTTCATTTGGTGTTTTACTATTTCACATTGTGTGAGGGTGCCAAATGAAACGCATTGAGGCCGGATCATTTTGTTTGAGGGTGGATGTATAAAAAATGCTAAGTTTTGACCGCGCATGTGCCTTGTGCATGTTCATGCTACTCGTGTTCGGTTGCTCCATTTTCCTTCGTTTGGTTGAGTGCATCATGTCACGCCATGTGAGGAGCGCATTAAAATTCATTTAGGTCGGGTCATTTCATTCCCGAGGTGGTTGTATCAAAATTGCTAATTTGTGACCTCCCATGCGACCCATTTTCCATTTTCCCCCTTGTGCCTTCGTTCGGTCGGGTGCCGTGTCGGCGCGATGTGAGGGCGCCGATGAAACACATTTAGGTCGGGTCGTTTCATTTAAGGGTGGTGTTATAGGACAAATGACCTCCTCATCAGCTCGAGAGTAGAAGGTAACATGGAAGGAAGAAAATGACCTAGACAAGACTTAATTTTTCCAAGGTAACCCACCCAGTAGGTAGGCAAAGTTATAACACACGTCCATCAAAGGAGCTTTGATGCTAGGGTAACGCTGTTTGTCTTGCCCAAGGGGCAACATTATGTTAAAGTGTGAAAATGGAAATATCTTGTTGAAAAATTACTAGCATTTCCGGCTTTCTCTCAAAAACAAATCAGTTCAAAATAGAAACCAAATGGCACAAAAATTTTTACTAGGCATTTCCAAACATAACCGAACACTATGGAAGGAAAAATCAAGGAAAAGCAAAGAAACATCCGGATCTTTCTGATTTTAATAGGTTGAAATATTTGGCAAGGTTTTGTCCTCTCCATATCCTACAATTTGGAGTTGTGGGCTCTTGGTCTAAGGTCGAAGGTTTGATTATATGCGGAGAAGAATCATCATTGTTGTAGTGTGATTCTTGAAGATCGATGAAGTTCATTGAGATATTTAAATGCTTGAGAATCATCCCACTCGACGATAGAGAAGAGAGGAATTGGAAGATTGAGGAGGGATTGGTACAACGGCGATTGTAATATTCATTTTTATAAATCAATAGAGCGTATTTGATTTTTTGATGAATTAGTGTCACAATTTTTTGTTGATAAATTAATGTAGCATGATATGAATGGCTTAGATTTGTATTGTTTTATGTTTTCTTATATTCTAGTTTAATTGATAAGAAGATATACTATTGTAGAGATTACGTGAGTGCTTTGATTGATTACGGGATCTGGATTTGGAATCGGTGGAGAAGGATCCTCTACTTCACTACTTGAATTCTCCATAGGATCTACTATCCATAAGGAGGGTAATCTCTCCATATTGCTTTGTCGATTATATATATATTAGCATGAACATGTATGTAGTATCTTTGTGAACTTTACGGCTAATATGATTTACTACACCCCCCTCGAACACCCAGAAAGCCACGAAGGATATTTAATAACCACCACCCAAGCATATTACCCTATAGTAGAATTAGCCTTTCTGTGGAGAGTAAGCCCCAATTTTATGGGTTGTTCCTATGACTTTACCTTTTTCCTTGTTCATATCCTTCGACCAATTTATATGTTTAGTAAACATATAAAAACTCTGAGAGTCCATATTGGACCTTGTAGCCATCTATGCAACTTTACTTGGAGTAATGCTTCCCCTATAAGTGTTGAATCATTATAAAATTTTCTATGCTCGGAGATACAATGTGTTAGTCTCAATATTATTAATGCTTTGTAGCCTTTGCTTGCCCGGCGTTACCCAACCAAATTTTCGATTGCACCTCGATTTGTGTTTTCCCTTTAATTTTGTGGAGTTATTGGCCATCGAATAACTTCTCTTTATTTGGATCTTGTGCTTGTTCCACGATCTACCATTTCTGTCTTTTGTTCTTGTTTGAAACATTTAATGTCAAATCACATCTACTTTTTTAAGAAGAAATTTTATTTTAGTTTTACGAACTTAGCTAAATTAATTTTGAAAATTTTTGGTTAAAAAGTTGTTAAGAGAAGATAGATAGATAATACGAATCTTTAAATTTGGCCAGTGTTATTTGAATTTTTGGTGCACGGATGTTGAAAATCTCTCCCTCGTAAGAAAAGAAAACTCTTGATCAATTGAATATTTGACATATTTAAATTGCATGCTTTTTTAGTCGAGTATCATCACCTTTCATACGTCCACTTCCCATCCGCAAGAATAATAATAAAGTACACTAAGAATCCAAGAGATACTAAAATTAATCATATAAATTTTTCGAGCTCACAACAATAATTAAAATTTTATAAAAATAAACGAGTCCGCAGTGGAATCCTTTGACCCTCACCATCTGTCTTGATGACGGTGAGGTCTCCCTCCGTTAACAACGAGAGGGAGTTGAGTCTTAGTGAACCCATGCCTTCTTCGGAAGAGTAGTCTCCAATGACAACCCCACGGTCTTCACATAGCCCCATATGCACGGAGATTCCGAGAGGATCCTTTTTACGGAAGGGAGTCATACCTCCTTGCAACCCTCTAGTCTTGATCTTTTAGTTCCGGTGTTAGTTTAGATTACACAAAGCCAAGATATTTCTTAGTTGCACCAACATTCGTTTCGCCTTCGGTACCCATGGGGTCAATGCCAATGGAAACCAACCTGGAGTTCACCACCATATTCACTTGATCAGTTCTACACCTAATGTCAGCCGGCCCACATTAACCTATGCTTGGTCCCAACACTATAGTCACCACAACTATTATTGGATCTACGAATCCTTCGGGATCTACTCCTACGGTGACTACACCAAGACCCACGGTTCTCGCTCACACGAGCGGGGCTGCGTGAGTTCATTTTAACAACCCTTTCGGTTGGAACCCTTTTCTTATTTCAAATGCCTTGGCCACCATGCTAGGGGGAAGTGTCACCAACACGCGGACAAAAAGGGGCACATTTCCCTATAGTCATTAGGACAAAATATATCCTTTTAACATTATTCCCTTTTGGTAGTCAAAATTTATTAGGGTCTATGCCATTACTTAACTATATGAATAGTAGCATGCACGCCGGCTAGCTCTATCATGTCTATATCGGAGGAAAACCAGCCCAAAATCCATTTGTACAAGGGGTAACTTTTACAACGCGGGAAACCGGCCATTAGCCCCCCGATGCATTACACACTACGGATAGAAACCATGCATCCCTACACCCCCTCACGGGGAACTTTTATCAACAAATTCATACTTATCCTATTGGTCACACATTGATGGTGGACCTACGGTTAGAATATTCGGCCAATAATTACTTCGCTAGATCGAGGAAAACACACAATTGCCATTTTTGGCGAGATCTAGGCATCCCAGAGCATCACAAAGCCGACCCGAAATGTTACCATCAACCACAACCCACTTTCACCTCGAGTACCGCACAAGATTTCGTACGACATCCCTAAATTTGACGGGAAACAAAGGGGAAGATCCCGACTACACACGTCATCACCTTTTATCTATGGTATATTTCTAACTCCATGGTGGATGATAGTATCCCGGCAATTTTCACCATACTCTCAAAATGCGCCAAATGGTACATTGAGTTACCACGCGAATTTGTCAACACTTTTGGCGCCTTATCCCCATGGAATTTCTTAGAATTTCGATTCTACAAATAGATATGAAACCGACATGGAACTCTTAACCTTACAACAGCGCCCAATATATCACCACCCATATCTCTAATCACATTCATGAATGGAGACGTACGATGAGGGAGTGGTCAAAGTGCCTCTGAATCATCTCTTATCTAACGAGGTTTTGTCAGTCCCTCTTACCAACCCTAGCTAAGGACATTTATCTATACGGTGCGTCACGGAGAAGATCAATCCATTCGTCATGCCCAAATTTTATATTTGATCTATTCACAAATACGGCACGCTATATGATTTACTCCCCCATGCCCCAGTATCTGAATCCTCCACTACTCGAAACTGGAGCATACAAACTTCGGTCTCATTGGTGCAATATACGGCATAGCGATAAAGCAACCTAGTGGGAAAACCTCCCGGCCATCTTCGACTACCGGCTTCCCTAACCAATTGACTACTCTTCCCTCTAGCGAGGTAAATTCGTGAAAATTTCACAAAAACCTAGTGGCAAGAACAAGAAGAACAAAAAAATACCTATTCTTTGGAAGAAGTAGTCGAATCATCGGAATAATCCCAATAAAAAAAATTTTCTAAGAATGACAAAAGGAGAAACCCATCGAGTTTCCTTGCATAATACGTGTGAGACCACTTGACATACAAATTTCCTCGGGATTTGTAGGAATGCATATATTTTATCACAAAAAAGGACTACCGGGAGGACACCTTTCATTCTTCATAATCCCTTCCCTAATCCATAGTAGAAATAGCAACACATGGTACCGACCCACCACTGACCCCAAGTAAGGGGCAATGGTGGTACACATCCTTCCCCCGGTGAGATCGTGCGCCATTTATGGCGTAGAAAGTGTTGAACTCCAAACATGAGACAAACTCTATGGAAATCCGGTCATTGATACTCGGGAACCTTGTACAGTTCAAATCCATACCGCCCAATGATTTTTTCATATTCAAATGCTCTGCTAACCCTATAATTCGTCCCCCAAAGGAACACTTCAACTCATGACTCATAACACCTCTTTGCACATGCACTTCCAAAACTACAACATTGTAGAAGATTTGGCACAAGCACCATCATCTATGTCTTCTCTTGAAGTATTGCAAAATTGCCTAGCATAAAGCCTTGCCTTTCGGCCATTGAGTAGATGACCCCCGGATTCTGTAGCTATCTTTGACATGAAAAAATCTAAACCTTGCCTCTCACACCAGCATTCCAGAGTAGGTTGAATAAAGGAGAGACCAATCCATCATACTATAATAGATGAAGGTGCTTCGACCTATGTTATGTCAACTACTTGTTGGCTCACTTTGGGTTCTCCTACGTTGTCTCTGCCGTTGAATTTCCTTAAATATTTCGATGGCCACACTTTACTCCTAAAATGCTACCTTGATAGCTTTTCCCATTTCCCTTAGTGGGAAAATGATAATGGTGGACATAGAATTTGTAGATTTAATCTCGACTATAATGTTCTTTAGTGCATAGCAATTGGTCTTATGCAATGACTACCATTGTTTCTTCGATCTTCGACTCATCCTCTTTCCATTGGATGGGAAAATAGTCATAGTGGGTCGGTTATCCTTTTGCACCCCATGATTATTCCACATTAATAAACATGCTTGTACCCCTATTGGAGGTCTTCTTGATATTCGTATGTCACTGTGGTCTTGGTCTTACGAAGCATCTTCCACGATGGGTTGCTTTCCTCTCCTGGCTGCCTAAGGTTCCACATATTATTGCAGTGATATCCACAACTTTGGATGGCTCTATTTATCCATGGATCTTATCGGTGCCTTGGCGAAATTGATTCCTACGGAGATCGAATCTTGCTCTCTCTAGGCGAGTTAGCTTATCAAGCCATCCAAATTACATTTTAACCCTTTGCGGCTTTGGTTTTGACCAATGGTACGGACACTCCCACCCATCATGCTTCTTTCTAGAGATCTCCTTGATTTAGTCCAACCTATGGGCCCGAAGCTATTCGAGAGATCATGTCTCTAGAAAGAACGACAGCAGGAGTGAGTTCCTCCCATCGCACTTCGATGTTTGATTCGAACTTGATAACTACTCAAATCCCATATTTTGACCCACCTAAGATCGTTCCCTCCATTGCACTACTATTCAAACTATCGATTCGGAAGGGAACATGGGAAATCTTCTAGACTATGATCATTGTTCTCGGTCAAAACAAATATCGTGGAAAACATTTAGATTGGAGCCAATTGAAATCTAGAATTGCATGCTTCACATCCTTTTCGGGAATTCCACGATTTGTTTCTTTAGTCTTACGATGAAATTCTGACATAGATCCATGCATGAGTCGAGCACAAAATCAAAGTTTATGTATTCTGCCAAACCCACATTGTGGAGAGCTCAGGCTTGTCCACTTGTGCAAAGCCGTAGCCATTAAGATTTAAGTTGAAAAAAATTTTAAACATTGGTTTCATCTATCCCGTTCCTTTTACGGAATGGGTTTCCAATACGATTCATGTAGACAAAAAACAAGGCACCATATGGGTCTATGTTGATTATGCGATACGAATGCCACTTGTCCAATAGAAAATTATCCTACGTCGTTCATAGGGTCGGATCCTTGATGATTGTGCCGAATGTGAATATTTTTCCCTTATGGATAGTTTCTTGGGTTATAACCATATTGCGATTAAAAAATATGACTAGCATAAAACCGCCTTCGCGTGTCCTTGGGGCACATTTTCGTATCATAAACTCGCATTCGGTCGAAGAATGTAGAAGACAAATTTCAAATGGCTATGGACTATTCCTTTCATGACATTAGGCATATTTTATAGGCTTAATTGGATTAACTTTTGTCTCATTCCAAGATGTGATCCATCTGTGTCTGTTGAAACAAATCTTCGCTCGGTGTAGGTTCTACAATATACGTCTAAATCCATGTAAGTGCATATTTTTTGTCGAGTCTTGATGCCTTTTTGGGCTTTATTTTCTCCAAGCATGGGATTAGGGTTGATCTGATAATTTTGGGGAATCATTAAATTACCCACACCAAAATCCATTCTGCAAATCCAACGTTGCAAGGGGAAGGAAAAACTCTTTCGTCATTTGATAGACAACTATGCGAGATGATGAAAGGCACATGAATTTATTAAATAAAGGAACACTATATTTGTGGGATGACCAAGCTCGAGCTATTTTTGATTCCTTGAAATGAGCACTCATTTGCCACACTTCTTAGTGCCCCACACTACTCACATGACTTTCTCCTCTATCTGTAAGCCTCACGATATAAGCTTGGAATGGTTTTTACAGTTCAATTTCATGATGAAGATAGTGAACATGTGATATATTGTATAAAAGAGATATATTGGACTCGAACTATGGTATTCGCATGTAGGCTCTCTCTTGCGGTGATCTTCACTAATCACTGGAGCTACGACACTATATATTCTTGCGGAAGACTACGATCATTGATTTGGATAACCCATGCGACACATTTCTCTCGACAAGTTATTGGACGAAAATATTCCAAATGGATTGTAATCCTCAAAGACGACTTGGTTTTCAACGCTGCCAAAGAAAAGAAATCTCTAGTCTTCGCCGAATTATTATCGAACCTTCTCGAATCGACCCGAAGATGTAGCTCATGATCCATTTCACGATGAATCTATCTACTTAGTTGATTCTTCTAACCTAGGTATGGAGACATTTTTGTCTACCTCGAACTCAATGCTTACGCACAGCTCTCCCGTCAGACAAACACGATCGTATTCACCACTGAGTGAAACACTACCTCGTGCTAAACGATACTATATCCTCGTGGTGTCGATACTATTCTTCAGAGTTGTCTCACTTTTAACAGGGAAGAACATGTTTTAAATAGACGCCGTAAGGAGACGCGGCGGTCATATTTACGGCATAGCTACGGCGGAAAATCTTACGTGTAGGATATTGTTACCCCACTTTGTTTAAAGACTACATCACGATGGTCTAGAAGTGCCATACATATCAATTTTTCACGAAGAAAATGCGTGCCCACCCCACCCTCTCCATCGAGTCATCTCCATTTTTCCTTTCTCTAAATGGGGAATCTACTTCATTACATGCAATCCACTTCTATGGATGGACACAACTACATTGTAGTTGTAGCCAATTTCTTCATGAAATGGGAAGAATCATTCCCTTTTAGGGCTGATGGAAGCTTCGTCGCTGTTCCTATTCAATGTTTGTTTAATTTGTCATTTCGGTGTACCCCTTTCAATTAATCACGAGATCATGGATCACATTTTTAAACCATATGATGGCGGAATTAACTTCCATGCTAGGTTTTCGACAAAATCATTCTTTGTCCTACTATCAGCAAGAAAATGGTCGAGTCAAAGCTATAGTAATTCTCAAAACCATGATTTGTCGGTTATTCGGCCATCATAAAACCACATGGCATCGGAAATTTATATTTCACTCTATGGGAATACCGCACGTCAATCAAAACGGCTATAGGTTCACACCATTCCAAATTTCATTTAACCTAGAAGAATACTCAAATCAAGTGTGAGATTCCATCACTCAAGCTCGCTATTGAACTCCTACCACAGCACCACTTCCACGAATAGCACTTGGTCTCGCTCGATCACTTGGACGAAACTCGTTAATATACCCTACTTGGCACTTGAAGCTCACCGATCTTGAGTCGAACTCCAATATGACAAATATGTCAAGCCTCATTCTTTCTAAAGAGAGTGATCTCGCTCTACTCTATGATAAGAACCCGACCTCTTGGGAGCAAGAACACTTCAAACATTATGGCTTGGTCCTTACATAGTCACCAAAGTCCTCTCCAAAAAGGAGCTTACGAACTTAAAGGCTAGCCAATGGAATTCCACTCACGAGCCACCTCAACAAGCTCTATACGAAATTATTTCACCTAGTTCTCCACTAGGCATATGCTTTATAGTTTTATGTATATCATTTTTGTCTTTGTTTGATGTGTCTAGATATTTTGGGGGGGCTCTGTTTTTCTCATACACACTCTTTATTTTACAAATATGCCTTCATTATCCTTATAATGCATTGGATACATGGACGGTTCTAGTCGTCATACTAGGCACATTCCATCGGAGTGCTTGAGGTCATCTACACACACGAGTCAAAACTCCTTGGATGCAGGGGAATCGTCCTGGGAAATGACACCAACAATATTGATTGGTACATGTCGATGATACAACTCCTCACGAAAGTTGCATCTCGTGCCATCTCGATCTAATGCTCAAGTTAGATTCCCAACTCATAGTTATGCATTTAAGCAATCATAAATCCTATCTATCATCCATTTTTGTTACATTATTTCTTAAGGGTAAGACTTCTAGAACATCAATTTGAAACAATTGTGTTTGAAAATTCTAAAGTACAATACATTAGATGATTCATTGGAAAATTATGTGTTACATTGGCATTTGTCACATTTTTTGTAGAAAGAGTTATACATGAGTGTATCTAAAAACATAGGTGTACATAAAAAAAAAAAAAAACTTCTCAAAACATGGGTGTTTTACAAAAAAAATTGGCTCTGCTAAGCCTCGCTCGACATTTACACATCTATCCACTACTCCTCCCCTAAGCGTGCTACTCAAGAGCTCTTGACTTCTGCGGATATACTCTCGGAAGGCACAGTATCTCTCGACACACCTACGTATGTTGTAGACGAATCGGGATCTCTCATGGGAAAAGTGAAACACACCAATACTTAAACCCTCAAGGTTCCTAGTAAGCTCATGCAAAATATGTGTGTCATCACCCTCTTCGGCGGTTGCGGCCTACGCTGTGCACCAGCCCCAAGTAGCTACATTCCTCAACTTGCATAGTGAGGGCTCAATTTTGGACGGATGAGTGACACATCTATGTCGAAGCGACAAGCTTCATGTCAACAAAAATTTTCACCCATTAAACAAAGATTGCATAAACATTCAAAAGATACAAAAATATTTCAACAACATTGATCAAGTTATTAATTAACATCCGAGACCCCATTAAGTTCCCGAGGCAGCTACCAACTCTGGATATCTTGTGTAATTCATCCCTACATAGGGATAATATTCGATCATCATGATTTTGTCTTCCAAGCCAACGCAAAGAATCCATCATCAAAATAGTGACAAATTGGACCCTCTCCCGGTATGTGGTATCAAAGATGACCAATGAGCTTGTCTTGGCTCCGTAGTCCCCGATACGTTCGTGACAATTCTTGGCCTCATTACGGTACCCACTCTAGTATGAAAGACAAGATCGGTGTGCCATATCCAAACTCTCTTTGGGTTTGGGTTTTACATGCTTTTAACTCTACTCGAACTCGGTAGACAACACCTTTACACCGGTTGAAAAACTGAGGCTTCATATAATCCAATGCTAAAAATACTTGGGCCTTGAGTGGCCACGTCCTAACTCTTGGCACTCCGGCCAAGTGAACTATCATCCCTGAGAGAGACCTCAACGGTATCCCAGGTTGCCACTGATGAAATAGGCACTGGTTACTTAGTCTTCAACGTGTGATTTTATGTAATGAGTATGGATCAAATCTGCTGATAGTGCGGGGATCAACCACGGAACCTAGCGGTGGGCCTAGGTCCCTCTGCATAACGAGGCCGATCGAAAATTAAATTTCATCTTTCTCGATCGAGAGTTCATTACCCACACGATGTGAAAGACATGTTCTGGTCATCCCCTTTATTGGATGATCCATCTCAAGGTCTTATTTCCCTCTCATCATCTCTAAATGATCATACTTCCGTAATCCTCATATACGAGAGAACTAGCGATGTAGTTGCATCGGTAACCATTTCGCGTTCTTCCCACTCATACTCTCTTTGCGCCAAATACTCATGGTAAAGAGATTCACACACACACAAGAAACATTTTCGGTGGACTATTTTTTGGCTAGGACATTTTAGGATGATAAAAAACAAGTTCTTAAATCAACTTTCTTGGCTAACGTGGGCCATAGTGCTAAAAGTGTGTGCTAACGCATTGTATCTTCTCAAGAAGTGCACTTAATGCGGTCAAAACACTAAGCACCCATGTTAACTTAGCAAATTTTAGGGCCTTTTTGCTAAAATAAACATTTCTAGCGATAAAAGAATAAAAGACCATAATGGGGTACTAGGGGAAGGTTGAGATATTACCTGGATCTCGTGGAATCGAAACCGTTGCACTGGTTCATCCCGTCAACGACTAAAGTTTCATCACTTTTTCCTCGAGCTCTATCATAGCACTCCATGAGTGAAAATAGTCCCTATTACCTTCTTATAGCCATTCTATAGGTAAGACTCACTCGGCTAATTAACATTAAAATTGGTAAATTCATGCTACATTTTGTCGCAACTATTGGTTTTCATATGTTACCGATGCTCGATGGGTTGTCAATGGTTATATGAAAATCGACCATGTTCGACCTAGTTATGAGCTTTCTTTTTAGGGACTTTTTCTAGCTTGTAAAACTGAAAAACCCGGGAGTTGCCTTCGTTGGGCTTGTTAAACTAACACGATAAAGGAATATGAGCTATTCTTTTATATTTTTCAAAACTCTTTAAATAGAAAAATTAGCGAGTTTTTCTCCATGTGACTCGTTAAAATTTCACGAAATCAGCGAGTTTTCCTTGTTGGACTCATTAAAATTTCACAAAGAGCATCAACTTTACTTTGTCTCCTCGTACTCATAAAAAAATGAGGTAGATTTCCATCGAACATGAATTTATCACTTTCTAGATTCAATGTACTAACTCATGGAAAATGAAATGTTTCGGAGAAACTACTATTCTCCCTTCGTCGTGCCCGAGTTATCAAACATGACAAAGGCACCCCCGAGTTGTCTTTTATGATTTTTTTTGAGACTCTCTAAATATGAAAAAATCAGGTTTTACTTTGTTTGGACTTGTTAAAATTAATCGGACGGGGAAAATTTTGGACAACATGGATACTTATTACGATTTACATTTTAAGGTCGATTTGGCGGCACAAAATATTGAACATGGCACTTCCCGAGAAAACTCTTTCGCATTTAGTTGAACCCTACCATCTATGAGTTTAGCCTTCCTTTCCCAATTTTCTTTTGCATTGGTGAATCTAATACTCTTTGGTGTTCATTAAGCCTAAGGCATTTCTAGTACCTATTAGGTACCTTCTATTGTTCGAAGAGGATCCTTCTCCTGCGCTCCTTGTATCAACCAAAGCCATCATATACCAAAACTTATTTGTTGTTATTTATTCCCACTTAATATTGATTATTTCCATAAAACAACATCATATTTTTCCATTTTGTGTCCAGCGTGTAGGACGCCTCGGTGCCTACCTTTGTATTGAATCTCTTCATTATTGACTTCAACCTCTTATCTAGGAAGTTGATCCGAAACACGTTAGTACCCCGGATACTGAGACATCGGTGGCGAGGTCATCTTATGTTTGGTTGGGGTTCTCATTATTGGCTCTACGATCGATCGATTCTACGAGTGTTCAACATAAACTCCTTTTATTCACACTCACTAGATTATCTTGTGCATCTTGGGGACCATCATCATTATGACGGTGGCCACCCTCGCGTCTGTTAAAAATTTTTGTTGTTATTAGTAATCATATGATTTCTGTATGTTCGACTACAAATCATTCATTCACATGTATGGAAATATGTATTTTAATGAAGAGACAACCAAGACCTTCGGGTGATGGTTACAACATTACAACTATGTTTCCTCTCCCAAGTTGCAATATTATTTTTGGAAACCTGACTTCTCGAAGCTTGATCATGTTATGACGAGATACTTTCATGTTATACTTATCGGTGGACATACTATTAAAATCTATGTTCTATAGAAATCGATCGATTAGTTATTGAGCATGGGAATGCCCGACTCAAGACGGATACTATATTTTCTAACATATGTTTTTGTTTCAAGTTTTCCTCAATCCTTCAATTCCTCTCATTCTACTACACTTTTTATAAAGTATTTCAACCATCTTCTTCATCTCTGACCTCACACTTTAGGGGGCATATATTTACAAGACAAATGACCTCCTCATCGGCTCGGAAGGGGAGAAGGTAACATGGAAAGAAAATGATCTAGACAAGACCCATTTTTACGAAGGTAATGCACCCGAAACAATTAGGTAGAGTTATAACACACCGAGCCATGAAAAGGGAGAATTCATGTCTAGGTTAATGCTCTGTCTTGCCCAAGGGGTAGCGTTACTTGTGTTTTTGAGTGTGAAATATCTTTGAAAAAGCTGTGCCATTTCCCGGATTTCTCTAAAAAAGGAATCGGTTAAATAGAAACTAAATGGCACAAAACTTTTATTTGGAATTTCCAAGCATAATTGAACTCCTATGGAAGGAAAAAGCAAGGAAAAGCAAGGACACATATGTATCTTTCCCAATTTGAACGAGGTTAGAAGAGTTGGTAAGGTTTGTCCTCTTCATCTCCTATAAATTGGAGCTATGGGCTCTTGGTCTAAGGTCGAAGGTTTTATTATATGTGGAGCAAAATTTCATTATTGTAGTTTGAGGCTTGAAGATCAACAAAGCTCATTGAGATATTTATGCCTTTAGCATCATCACACTCGGAGATAAATAAAGAGAGAGGAATTGGAAGATTGAGGAGGGCTTGGTGCAATTGCGGTTGTAATCCTCCTTTTTATAAATCAATAGAATTGTATCTGTTTTGTGTATTCCATGCATCGATGTCACAATTTTTGTTCAATCATTTATGTAGCATGATATGAATGGCTTATATCTATATATTTTTTATGTTTCTTATATGCTAGTTTAATTGATAAGAAGCTATACTATTGTAGAGATTATGCGAGTACTTTGATTGATTTCGGGATCTGGATTTGGAGGCGGTGAAGAAGGATCTCTACTTCGCTACTTGGCATTCTCCATAGGATCTGCTATCCATAAAGAGTTAATCTCTCCATATTGATTTCTCAATTATATATATTAGCATGAACATGTATGCATTATCTTGGTGAATTTTACGGCTAATTTGACTATACGCCTCGGGCACGAAATCTGAAGGGATATTTAATAACTACCACCCAAGCATATTACCCTATAGCGAGCGGCCATATCAAAATTTCTAAGTTGTGACCACCCGGGTGCCTTTTGCATGTTCGTGCAGCCCATTTCATTTTCTCCATTGTGCATTCGTTAAGTTCAAGCGCAACGTGTCGCACCATGTGAGAGCTCACGATTATACGCGTTCAAGTCTCGGTATTTTCATTTGAAGTGACCATATAAAAATACAAAGTTGTGGCCCTTTGGTGCCTTTATTGCCATTCGTGTGGCCCAATTTTCGTTTTCTCCCTTATGCCTTTGTTGATTAGGCACGTCGTGTCACATTCTCACGAGGGCACCGGAGTGAAACGTGTTAGGTTGGGTCATTTGGTTTGAGGCCAACCATACCCAAAAATTACCAAGTTTTGACCTTTCGGAGCTGCTTGAACATTTTTTCAGCCATTTTGTTTTCTCTGTTGTGCCTTTGTTTGGTTGGGTGCATCGTGTCACCGTGTACGGCCTTAAAGATGAAATATTCGAATCGGTTCATTTCCTTTGAGGGCGACCATATAAAAAATGATAAGTTGTGATCACTCATGTGCCTTGTGCATGTTCATGTGACACATTTTCCATTTCTCCCTTATGCCTTCATTTGGTCGGGCGCGTCATGTGAGGGTGCATGAGAAAAATGTTCAAGTTGGGTCGTTTCGTTTGAGGCGGCCATATCAAAAATGGTAAGAGTTGTGCCCACTAGTGTGCCTTGTGCATGTTCATGTAACGCCTTTATAGCCCTTTCGTTTATCCTATGTGCCTTCGTTTGAGAGGGTCGTGTCTATCGGGTCGTGGTGTGTGAGGCACCCAAAGGAAATGTGTTGAGTTGGGTCGGAGTCGGGTCATATTAGGGTGCTCAAGGAAGTGTGTTTCGGTTTGGTCGTGTGACACCCTATACCTTGGTAGTCGTTCAACCACGCTATAGACGGGTGCAACACTACCATAATTTTCTTTTTCCGGTAGAACATGTTCATATTCAAATATTCTTTTAATATGTAGAATAAAACATAAACATCATTATCAATCCACTAGTATGCCCATACATACAAGGGAGGGGAAACTCCACACTATTAATAGAGTACCTTGATAATATGTTTCATAGAATGTATAAATATAATACAAGTCCTATCCGAGAAAATGCCACTTTTTCTCCTTGCCAAGGTGGATTTACCTCTTGACCCATTTAAAACATGTTTCAATCCTTAAATGAACCCAAAACATCCATTTACAACAATAAAATCGACCTTTGGAATTTATGTCCAAATCTGCCCAAGTGTCATGTTGTGGGTCACTTGAATCACCATGGTCCGGATGCGTCCCTAACATTCGTGTGCTTCTTGAGCTCACGGTGCGTCCAAATTGACCTTAACACACTCTAGTTAGCCGTCCCACCAGTTCACACCAAATGCACTTTGTTAGACTCGGTCAAACCAAATGGTCACTTGTGTACTTACTGCCCCGATATTGTTCCACACACATTTCTTGAATGCGGTAGACCTAAATCTACCCGGCAGCTATGACACATTGTTCGAAATTTGTTTCTTGAACATGGCTTACCTTACACCCAATGAAATTCTTTTTCGGGTTGATTCATGCATTCGGGCAAGTCGGGTCGTGCATTCGGGTCGAGGTTTGTGAGGGTGGTCGTATCAAAAATGCTAGAGTTGTGGCTGCCCATGTGCCTTGTGCATGTTTGTGTGACCCGTTTCCATTTTTCCCTTGTTCCTTTGTTCGGGCGGGTAGGGTTGTACGTGTGAGGGATCCCAAGGAAACGACTATGGGCGAGATGGTGGGTTGTGTAAGGGAGGTCATATAAAAAATGCTAAGGTGTGACTTCTCGTGTGACCCGTTTTCCATTTTCTCCCTTATGCCTTCGTTCGAATTGGGTCGGGTTGGGTCGGGTCATGCCTTGTGAGGGTACCAAAGGAAATGTGTTGAGAATTTTGGGTCAGTTTGGGTTGTGTGAGGGTGCTTAAGGTGCCTGGAAACACATTCGGGTCGGAATTCGGGTAGGGTCGTGTGAGGGAGGTCATATAAAAAATGCAAAGTTGTGGTTGCCCCTATGCCTTGTGCATTCGTGTAGCCCATTTCCCATTTTATCCCTTGTTCCTTCGTTCGCGCGTGTTGGGTCATTTCGTGTGATGGCACCCAATGAAACTCATTCGAGTCGGGTTGGGTCGGGTTGTGTGAAGTAAATTTGTATAAAAAATTATAAGATGTGGCCCTTTATTATTGCCTTGTGCATGTTGTGTGACCAATTTTTCCTTTGCTCCCTTGTGCCTTCATTCAAGTTGGGTTAGGTCGGGTTAGGTCGTGTGATGGCACCGAAGGAAATTCATTCGGGATGGGTTGTCTCTCATGTTGTGTGAGGGGTGCCCAAAGACGTGTTGGTCGAGTGTTTGTGTCGTGTGAAGGCGCCCAGGATACGTGTCTGGATTGGGTCATGTGAGGGAGCAAGAAAACATGTTAGAATTCGGGACATGTGAGGGCATCAAAGGAAATGCATTCGGGTGGGGTCTCACCACGTGGGGAGTGCTCGATGAAACACATTCGGGTCGGGTCATTTCGTGTGAGGGGGTGGGTGTATAAAAAATGCTAAGTTGTGACTACTTTCGAGGTTCCTTCCGGATGTTTGTGTAGATTATTTGTCATTTTATCCCTTGTTCCTTTGTTTGGTCGGGTGCTCCATGTCGCACCGTGTCGGAACTGCACGATGAAACGTGTTCGGGTCGGGTCATTTCATTTTAGGGTGACCATATCAAAAATTCTAAGTTGTGACCTCCCGGGGTGCCTTGTGCATGTTCGTGTGACCCATTTCTCATTTTCTCCACATTGCCTTCGTTCGGTCGGGCGCGTCGTGTGAGGGAGTGCTTGATGAAACACGTTCGGGTCGGGTCACTGTTTTGTACCTTCATTTGGTTAGGCCCTGCTTGTGTGAGGGCACTGATGAAACCCATTTAGGTTGGTTCGTTTCCTTTTGTGCCATCGTTCGGTCGGGTGTCTCGGTGTCACACCATGTGAGGCACCCAATGAAGCGTGTTTGGTTCGGGTCATTTCGTTTTCTTCATCGTTGGGTCAAAGGTGTCATGTCGCATCGTGTGAGGGCACCGTGAAATGCATTTGGGTCAAGTCATTTCGTTTGAGGGTGGTGGTATAAAAAATGCTAAGTTGTGACCGCTTGGGTGCCTTGTGCATGTTTGTGCGGCATGTTTACCATTTTCTCCCTTGGGCCTTCATTCGGTCGGGCGTGATGTGTGAGGGTGATAGATGAAATGTGTTCACATCAGGTCATTTCATTTGAGGACGGTCGTATAAAATGCTAATTTATGAACCCTCGGAGTGACTTGTGGATGTTCGTGTGGCCTATTTTCCGTTTGCTCCCTTATGCGTTCATATGGTTGGGTGCATTGTGTCACCTTTGTGTGGTGCTTTTAGATGCATTCGGGTAGGGTCATTTCATTTGAGGGGGCCATATAAAAATTACAAAGTTGTGACCGCTAGTGTGCCTTGTGTATGTTAATGCGGCCAGTATTCGCTATTTGCTCCCTTATTCGTTCGTTCGGTCGGGGCGCGTCGTGTTGCACCATGTAGGGCTCCTCATGAAGCTGACGTTTTGGTCGAAGTCATTTTGTTTGAGGGCAGTAATTATCAAAATTGCAAAATTGTGACCACTAGGGTGCCTTTTTGCACATTCATGCGGCCTATTTTCCGTTTGCTCCCTTATGCCCTCGTTCGATCGGGCATGCCATGTGAGGATGCCGATGAAACACGTTTGGTCGAATTCGTTTCATTTGTGGGCGGCGTAATCATAATTTCTAGGCTGTGACTACTAGTGTGCCTTTTACATGTTTGTGTGGCCATTTCCCATTATCTCCCTTGTATGCCTTTGTTTGGTTGGGTGCATCGTGTCGTGCGATGTGGGAATTTTATGATGGGCGATGTTTTGGTCGTGTCGTTTCATTTGAGGGGGGGGGTGACGTATCGAAGTAGTAGTTGTGACCACCTACGTGCCTTGTGGACATTCGTGTAGTCCTTTTTCCATTTGTTCCCTTGTGGCTTTGTTTGGTCATACCGTGTGTCACGTCATGTGAGGGCGCTAGATGAAACGCGTTGAGGTCGGAGTTTGTTTCATTGAGGGAGGCCATATAAAAATTGCTATGTTTTGACTACTCGTGTGCCTTGTGCATGTCCATGCGGCTCGTTTGTAGTTTTCTCTCTTGTACATTCGTTCGGTCGGGCACGTTGTGTTGCACCATGTGAGGGTACTCAATGAAACACATTTGGGTTGGGTTGTTTCCTTTCGGGGCGGTCATATCAAAATTTCTATGTTGTGACTACATGTGCCTTGTGCACGTTCATGCAGCCCGTTTGTTTTTCTCGTTATGTCATCATTCGAGTTTTGGTCAAGTTGTTTCATTTGGTAGCCAATTTCAAAATCGCTAAGTTGTAATTTACTGGGTGCCTTGTGCACATTCGTGCGGCTGCGTCTTCTATTTTCTCCTTTTTCCTTCATTAGGTTAGGCGCATCATGTCGCGTTGTGTGAGAGAACCCGATCAGATGCATTCGGGTTGGGTCTTTTTGTTTGAGGGTGGCCCGTATAAAATGTGTTACACCATTTTTTGGTCATCCTAACCTATTACTATTAGATGAGCCCAATTACACCATGTAAGAACAATTTTACCTAAGTAAAATTGCTTTCACCATATAAAATAACTTATTTGTTTATATTTCCTGGTCATATTTAACCCAAAATAAAGACTTAATTAAATAAATCCTTATTTATTTAATTATTTACTAATAATAGATTATTTAAATCATTATTTAATAATATTCTTAGTTAAATTTGACTAAATCATCCATAAATAATTAAATAAACCATTATCTATTTAACTATATTCCCATCACTTCCCTAAAATGATAAATAAATCATTTTATTTATTTATTATTTATAAATAAAGAAATTGACCCAGAGTCAGAATCCTTTTCCCTCCAACAAATATAGTAAAATATTCCTAAAGGGTGCTTAAATTCGATTAATAATATTTTATTCATGCAGGAGTTCTAGGCCGTCCCAATACTTTCTTATAAATAGGAGGGTTGTCCCCATTCATTAGTCACCTCCATTACATTGAATCACTCACGGATCTACTCTTGGTCACCATTTTTCTATTTTGCTTTGTGAGCTCCCATTGAGTTCTATGTTTGTTTTTCTACACCAATAAGAGAGGAATGTTAGATCTGAAACCTTTGAGGACTTTCAAGAACCCATCCCAACGCGAGGAGAACCGGAAAACACCTTTCTTGTTTTCCTCTCGGGTGCCCATTCTTTAATATAATATAAAATTATTTTAATTACATTGTTCTTGTCTTGTCTACATTGGATGCATGAAGCCATATTCTATTTTATACGCTAATGTCTTTTGTGCTTAGATCTAAATTTATCATGACAAACTTAAAGATATTTTGCATCCATAATCGATGTTAGGGCTATTTGTTATGCGTAGCTAAAAGTGATATTTTACAACGAAAGATTCATACTAACAATTGGTGACTCCACACGGGTTTTACTTGCGTAGCGCCGTTTTACTTATATTCTTGCATATCCGTTTGTTTCGAGACCTAGGGTTTCTCTTTCTTTTTTTGTTTTTTCCTATTTTTTTATGGTGTTTTTCACCACTAAAACCCTCAAACGGTCAAATTTTTAACGTTTCTATGTGTTTACGGCCTTATTATGCGGTGACGGACATCGGCGCGTCGGCCGAGACAAATTTTTTACGAAATGCACTTGTAGGAAATTTGGATGCGAGGTCGCACTTATCAACCAAAAAGTGCGACTTGGCCTTGAGGTCGCACTTTTACGCCCCAAATTTTCATCCTGGGCGTAATCAAAGTCGGGAACCTATGACACACGCAAATTTTCCGGCCTTTTACGGGTTTTGTTTGAAGCTTACGTCGGGGTTTTCCGGCCTCTGTCTGCGTTTAGACACATTCTTTGATGCACTTCACTCCAACTAGAGGGAATATTTCCCCTTAGGGCTCTAGTACCATCCACTTCTTGTTAGAGAGTCTTTGTTGTTTGAAGTCTTGTATTTCAGAGTTTCATCCTTATTCTTCTTAGATCGATACCCCTTTTCGGATCCTTTAGATCAGCTCTTCTCCTCTCAAATCACCTCATATAGTTTGTTTGGGTTCATTTCTAGGGCCGCCTCCTTGTCCCTTCTAGTTTTTCTTGATCTCCTCCTTTTTAGCGACAGCCTTGCCTCTTGTCTCTTTGTTGTTCTCACCTTTGCACTAAATGATTTCCCTTTAGATCCAGTCCCTCTAGACCTTAGATCTATTGGCCTCTTTTAACGTGCTTTGTTGTTTTCCCTCTTATAGACTAGTTTTGAGAGATACGCCTTCTTAGGTTAGTTTGATGCATTAGTAGCTATTAATTTTCTATTCTTTTAGTCTTATTCCCTACTTGCAAATTTATTTTCAGTTACACAACACACTTTTTTCTTTTACTCTCAAAACGTCGGGTTTAAAAATTAAAATTAACGCACACCACACGCGACGCTAAGTGAAGAAGCGCCTAGTTAACACCACCGGAAAAGACTTTAAAATCAATTTTCTTGCACCTCTCTTGCCCTTGAACTCATTTTATTTTGTCACTCCACGCCCTTATCGATTTTTCTTCCGTCACCATTGCGCCCCCAATGCGCCTCTCTCCCCGAACTTCTTGGTCTTCACCCTCGGTTTTCGTTTGGTCGACTTCCTCCTTCCTGTCGTCATTGAGTAAGTCCTCCGTCTGCCTTTCAGGCTCTTCCCTCTGATTTTGCGTTCTCCCCCTCCTTTGGTTCCCCCCCCTGTTACCTTCACCATATCTAGTTACGAACCTAGCCTAACTTGATTCTACTACGGGGTCATTTCAGTGGAACCCCTACGAGACCTACCCTCATTGCCCATTACTCCCTTATATGGATTTGGCCTCGATCTCCCGATTTCAATCATCTAGTCAATGATCCTATTCAACATGATGTCAGTTGGCTGCTTTGCCAACCAAGCTCCCCTACGACATTCCCAAGTTCAAGGGCCTTGCTAGTGAAGATCCCTCCCTAACCATATTCGATCTTTTCACATGTAGTCACTGCAATTCAACACGGAAATGACTCCATCCGTCTTTGATTGTTCCAACGCACGCTTATCGACACGACTTCTAAATGGTGTGTTGACCAAACCACCTCTTCCCATACCACCTTTACGACCATTGCCCGAGCCTTTCTATCTTATTTCCCGGCTCCCCTTAGATATGACACAGGTACGAACTCTTAACTTCTTTCCATCAATCCTCTTCGACCCACCTTTACTGCTCATGTCCAGGAATGGTGACG
This sequence comes from Pinus albicaulis, assembly GCA_034641835.2. Classification (NCBI taxonomy): domain Eukaryota; kingdom Viridiplantae; phylum Streptophyta; class Pinopsida; order Pinales; family Pinaceae; genus Pinus; species Pinus albicaulis. Next base: position 80,171,561 of record CM076571.1, on the reverse strand, counting down.
AAGATGGATCTTATGTCACCTCCTCCCTTTGAAGATCGGGTTTACATGGAGTTTGGTTCCTTCGCGCTCTCTCTTACCTCCCCATTGGCAAAGATGTCGCATCCCATTTTCCCCAAACCGAAGAAGCCGCCCACTCAAATAGCCCAAAATATGACCTTATTGTGAGAAATGCGGTTATGTTTATACCATCCTTCATGACCTTCCCAAGCCCGGTGGCCCTACTACCTTGGGGGCATCTCCTCTCTGTGAGTATCATTGGAGCCACTGTCGCATACCTCACCGCCCTACCTCTTCGGGCACGGTTTCCCTCTGGGAGCCAACCCCTCTAGCACTTTTCCCCCTCACAGGTAGCATGTATTCGGGCTACGACATGCCTCCTCCTTTTCCCGGCCTCTACTTACCTTCTTACATTTGCCCACCCTACTCCTTATCGTGCTCAGCAACTTGGTGTCCTAGCTCCTCGAGCATTTGGACCTCCCACTCCCTTGCCTTTCCCACCCCACAACGCACTTACTTCCCCCTCTAGGGAAAGTATTTGCACGGCGGGGAATCTAATTTTCTTCCTTCTTAATGAAAGATAAAAAACAACCAATCGCTCTGATGGCGGGACCCGATCCTTCCGGTATCGACTCTACTGTCAGCCGACCACACGGGGCTCTTAGCCCAAGCCGGACGAGGCCACTTCGCACCAACAAGAAGCCTGTTCGTGTGCGGTTTATAGTCACACTCACAATTGTCCCTTATTACCAAAAATGAGGCGTGTAGAGTCTCGGGCCTTGTGCGGGGACAGCACTCCTCCCCCCTTGTCCTCCCACCCCAACTACTTCTCACCCACATTGTGTTTGCGATCCTTTCCCTCAATAAGGATTCGCAGCCCCCCCCCCCCCCTCATGCCTCGTTAACCTCAAACTTCCCCTTTTGGTTCATCGATTACCAAATTCTCATGATGGCCTCGACCCTCCTCTCACCGTCGACCTCAACACCGCAGAGCTTGGTCCGTCGGTATTCCACACCTCCCATTCCGTTTGTCTCCAAGTCTCCATATTCGGGTCCCTCTGAGCCTCCTATCGACACCCAATGGTCCTTTCAACTCCCCTCAGCCCAGAGGCCGAGGTTCATTCCAAGACCCCTAAGGGACCACTACGCCAAAATCTTGCCTCTGGTCGAGTTTGCCCATTCATACGGCATAGTAGATGATCGGGCACAATCTCCTGCTACCATTTCAACAGTTTGGAACTCCTCCGAGTTGTGTCCTTCTCAAAATAGGGCTCTACTATTTGCCGTGGGTCTTGTAGATCCTGGCGATGACCAATTGATTGTTTCGACGCCGGATTAATTCGGACCATCCCCCTCTTCCTCCTTCGATTGCTTTCCAAATCCCTATCGAAATCAATGCCAATGTTGATCGGTGTATTATTGATGAGAGGGCATCTACACACGTAATGTCTAATTCGGTTTGGAAAGCTTAACTCGGATCTCCTAAGCGGCCCCTTCCCGATCACCCTTCGTGCGTGAGATGACCATGCCTCCCGATCCATTGGCCTCTTCAGTAACTATCCTATCACCCTTGCAGGCAAGACTATATGTGTGAAGTTGAATTTATCGATGCCCCTCTTGACTACAATATTATTTTGGAAGTAGTTACACCTATGCCATGTCTTTCGTCCCATCCACAGTCCGGCGCAAGATGTTTCTTCCCTCATAATGCCAATATTGTCACCATTGACCAAATTGACCTACCATGAACCAAAATCTTAGACCTCCCTACGAGTCCACACCATCTCTCTTGTCACCAACAAAGCTGTTGATTCTTTGACACGTGTTTCCCACGGCATCTACAAAGACTCCTCCTTGCTTGGAACCTTTTTTGGAATCCCCTCCCATCTCGATCTAACTTGGCGAACGTTTGCATGGTGCAATAACCTTGGGCCAATCTGAGCCCCGCACAGCTAGACGACCACCTCCAACCTCCACCGGACTCTAGCCCTTTGCCCCATTTAGCCACCCTTCTTCCTTCCATAAATCTTCTTACGAGACACTCGTCCTAGGTCGATTTCACCCGAAATCACCCACCTTGACACCATTCCTCCTGGCCATTTCCATGGTCGAGATCCGTTTCCTTGCTCCTCCTCCCCGAGCTTATTCGGTTCCTACCTTGGCCACCCCTATCCCTCCCGAAATTGACCTTGGGTATTCCCATCGAGGTATCTTGACCCTCCGGCCACCACTTTCCGCGGAGTCAACCTAAGCCATATATTACTTTGACCCCGGTTCAACCAATCCCCATGACTTCTCTTGCTACGCTCGAACCTCGATCACCTCAACCGGCCCCACCGCCTCTGTTGCAACCGCTTCGAGTAAAAATGGCAAATCTCGCGAGGGGGACATCAAAGCACAAACCTACCGTACCCAACCCTACCCCTCCTCGGCCTCCCAAGCATCCCATCTAGTGTGCTACGTATGCGCATTGTTAGTCATGCCACCCATACACATCCCGAGTACCGCCTCTCAAGACCATGGTTAATGAAATGTTTCGAATCGAGACATCAAAGAAGTCCATGTCACCATACCGAGATTCTACCCGAAACTTAGAACTTGCGCACCAATCACCCTTGTTATTTGTGCAATTTCTATAGCCACTATAGCCACCTTTGCCTTGAGTATCGTGCTTCTTTAGCCACATACGATTTGAAGCCACCCTCCTCGTAATCCTTCTTCCCTCACACCGGACCACCTATCTACCATGATTACCATTTCTCCTCGATGCGAAATGAATGAACCTTCGACTACCATTTCCTACCTTGCCTCATCATAGTGGTTCTCGGCTACCAACCCCTTAGTACCTTCCCCTGATGCTTCGCCTGAAATCATTCCACTTGCTCACTCTGTCACCTCACATGACATCGTCCCTGTGGGCCTTCCCACCACAACCAAGAGTCTCATCCCCCTACCTCATCGGGTCAACCTCTTCCATCCTCTCTTCCCATCTTCAGTCCGATGAAGACATCATGGAAGCCATGACCTTGATTTTCCATGGGACGATATGCACCATCATGCATATTTACTCCACATCAATCCATGACCAATATTCCTTGAATCGAAGAAATAATGTGGATTGGTTCAAATACCCCATCCACACTTTTGACGCTTTCGAAGAAGGAAATATAGCTAATATCTCTCCCACCATAAAAATAGACATTTAAATCCAACCGGAGTATTGAAGAACATATCACCATGATGGCCAATGCACTCACGAGAAATTGAAGCCCTCGCCAAACTCTTCAAAGAATTCCATGATATTTTTGCCTGGTCATAGACATGCCCGGACTTGATCCTGCCATTTCTAACATCACATCGACACATGGCCTAATGCCATTCCGTTCGTCAAAAGTTGTGACCCATCCATCCTTAAGGCCATTAAGCCATCAAAGCTAAAATCGACAAAGCCCGGCAGTGGTTTCATTTACGCCATCGAATATACCACTTGGGTGTCAAACCCGAGTTCAGATCCTCAAAAAACAAGGCACTATTCATGTTTGCAACTCGCGAAATTTGAACAAAGCTTGTCCCAAAGACAACTTCCCCACACCATTTATTGATAACCAAATCATCGATGAGTGTGTGGGGCATGAGATTCTCTCCTTTATGGATGGATTCTCCGGATACAACGAAATTGTTATTCGTCGTCTTTGATCAACTCAAAACCACATTCATTAGCCGTGGGGCACTTCCATATGCGAGTCATGCCATTTGGCCTCAAAAACGGCTGGCGCCACCTTTCCAACGTGCCATGTCTTATTGCTTCCGACTTAGCCCATAATATCCTTGCCTATTTAGGCACGACCTTACTACACATTCTAAACATCGGGCGCACCACCTTCATGACTGCGTACCATTTTCTCCGATCACCTTAGAGTATAACATTTCCTTAACCCTTTGAAATGTGTCTTATGTGTTCCCACCGGTCGCCTTCTCGGCTTCATCGTGTCTAAAGACGGGATAACTCTCGACCCTTTGAAGGTTAGCCATTCTTGAACTCCCTATACTAAAATGCGTACACCGAAGTAGAGAAGTCTCAAAGGAAAAGCTAATTTCCTTCGTCGATTCATTCTTTGATTACGCCACTACGCACATGGCTTCCTTAGACTTCTTAGATCTCACACCCCTTTTTTAAGGATACATACGCTCAAGAGTCTTTGATGCCCTCAAACAGCTCTCATCTCGCTCCTTGATACATCCCCCACACTGACTTTCCTTTGGGATTTCATCCTATACATATCTGCTTCCACCTATTCGATTCTGCAATTGTCATATCCGGGAGGATGATAATGGTGTTGAACATGTGATCTATTATGTTGGTAAGACCCTTGCCGGCCCACTGTGTCCTAATCGCATGAAGAAAAATTAGCACTAGGCTTGTAGTGTTCTCGGTCCAAAAGCGTAATCATTATATCCTCATGCGTTCCACCAAGAGTTGTGATTCCAATCCATGGCTTTCCTATTGAATCACCACATCCTCAATGGTAAGTACACTGTTTGGTCGTTATCCTCCAGAATTCGACCTTGAATTTGTCACCCCAAAAAATAAGAAAGGTTTAGTCTAAGTTTGAACTCATTTCGGTGCCTACGGAACGCAAGATACTCTAATTAATGATGCTCTTCACATTGAACATTTGTTTTCCATCACCTTTGTTGTGTAACCTTGACTCCAAGAGAAAATAGAAGAAAAGAGATATAGGCTTGCAGCCTTAGAAATAAGCCACTTCGAGGAAACCTCCAATACATTACATAAATGAACAATTCTTGGATGATACAATTTACAAAACCTCATTTGTATATATAGGAGTCCATGGGGCCATAATCTAATCCTAGTGGGCCTGACAATCCTGTAAACTAACAATAATAATTTAAGGGGCACAATAATAACAAAATGGGGGTTACAAGGGTACAATAATAACAATAAGAGTCTACACTAGCAATAGGGGTATATACTATTGATATAGGGACTTAACATGCCCCTCTCCTTCAAACAAGTGTTGTCCTCAACGCTTGATTATTTCTTGATGTACGTATAAAATTCTCATCCTCCCATGTGAAATATTCTACGGGAAAGTTCTTCCCTTCTTCGAATACTCTAAAATTGATCGTACTTGTCTAGTTCTTGTTTCTATGAGCGATTCATAACTTCTTTCGATGTGATGTTGATCTTCTGTTGTTTCATTAGATTACGCACCAAAGTTGGGTTATCCTTTGAGAGTTGGAGAACTTGTTCTTGATGCTTTCATTGTGATCTTCCACTAATTTATTATCCATATTAGCTATTGTTTTATCCTTCAAACCATCCAACAGCCTCCATTTCTACTTTTAAACCATCTATTTCATCTTCGATTGCTCTTCGTAAGATCGAAACTTTTTGCAATTAGCATTAATTTTGATATCTCCTCTTTTGCAATTCTTCATCTTCATGAGTCATAGTAGAGCCTTGAAGGCTTAATGGGTGTTGAATTCTTTTAGGGGCCATTTTAGAATCCAATATTGATATCTATTCTGGTTTGCCCTTGGAATCAATTCGACTTGATTCTTCAAACAAGACTTATGCAATTCGGAAAAAAAAATACACACCTTTTACTAGCTTTTTAGGAGCTCGATATTGAAATTGAATTATCTACCGTATTGAAAATCTTCAATATCTGAAATTAACTGTAGTAGCCCTCACCAGAAGCTTCTTTCAAATTCGAGTCGACTGGTTGGATTCTCCAAGACAAAGTTGTGTCCAATCTCCCACAATGACCTAGTGCGAATTTGGTTCGGTAGAGTGAACTATGCGACACCGCGATGTCCTTTGTTTTGTCCTTTGTCTCTGAAATTGACAGCGAAACTACAGTACGTGTACTTGTGACCACGTTTGGCGTCACTCCAATCCAATCTCCGAGAGAAGAGAGTTATTGAACTTTTCCCATGATCACCTCTTTGAGATGAGGAAATTCGGGAGCTTGAAAAAGCACTACCTTCCACGGATCATATCTCCAAAAATATTGCGAACAAAGCTCTGAAATGTTTTATGAATTTCCTCGGGATTTCAGCTTAAGCACCATATGAATTTCCAGATTCTGAACCTTCGTAGAAAAAAAATTTATAGCGCCAAATTCCATGATGACTTTGTTTAGGAGCTGAAAAAATGCGACTTCCCGCAGTCCTTATCTCCGAAATTATTGTGAACTAAACTTTAGAATTTTTATACAAAATTCCTCAAGATTTCAGCTTCGCACCTAAAAATTTCAACTTTTGAAGCTTCATAGAAACAAAGTTATAGCGAAAATTCCGATGACTGTTTGGAAGCGAGCGAAACCTAGAATCAAGAGCTCGATACCAAATGTTGTGTAACCGGCTCCAAAAATAGAGAGAAAGAGATATGAACGCCTTAGAAATAAGCCATGAGGAAACCTCCAATACATTACATAAATGAAAAATTCTTGGATATTACAATTTACAAAACCTCCTTTCTATATATAGGAGTCCATGGGGCCATAATCTAATCCTGAGTGGGCCACAATGTAATCCTAGCCGACCTAACAATAATAATTTAAGGGCACAATAATAACAAAATGGGAGTTACAAGTACAATAATAACAATATTAAGGGGGTCTACACTAACATAATAAGGGGCTATACTATTGATATAGGGACTTAACAACCAGAAGATCCTTGGTATGGTGACATCCTTACTTATGAACCCAAAATTTCGCCCTTCATATTGATTGTGCTACTCGGCGACGTATCAGACACCCCGAGCCTCTCGCTACCTTCTAATCGGCGATGGCCTTTATCGTCGCGAGTAGATCTTGTCCTTCATCATTGCCTCACCCACGCGTGAGCAAGTCCTCGATACTGTCATAGTGGCGCTTGTGGTATACCTCTCGACCTTGCTACCACCCAAAATCATGTGTGATGGGTATTTTGGCCTTCTCTCTTCGGTGATTGCATCGGCCGATCAAAGCATTCCCAGTGCCAACATTTCTCCCCCAAGGCGCGAGACCCTCCCACTCCTCTCCATCTTGTCATCACATCCTATCCTTTTTAAATGGGCCATCGTGACTTTATGGAATGTTGACCTCCCTCTGGCCCGGTAACCACAAATATATCATTGTGGTGGTTGACTATTTCACTAAATGGGCCGAAGCGATGCCTACGTTCAACAATAAGGTATACTTGCAGCCCTCTTTTCGTTAACCATGTCATTCTCAGGATTCGAAGTTCAAAAACGAGTTAGTCTCATACCATGGAATTTTGAAGATCGAGTCTGAAAACTGTATTTGTCCTCCCTATTGGGTTTTGAGCACCAATATTCATCTTCCTATTACCCCCAGTGGCCAAGTTGGCAGGTCAACAAAATTCTTAAGACCATGCTTCAACGAATGGTGAATAAGCACAAAGACAATTGGCATCTCATGCTCTTCCTACTTTGTGGGATTATCATACTTACACGTGCACCACCCGATTTCACTCCTTTCCACCTTGTCTTTGGCGAGGAAGCCAGTCTGCCCTGTCCCGAATGTGAAATTCCTTCCCTTCATTTATCCGTGAACTTCTTCCGGATACCCAACCTCTAGAACAAGGAATTATCATGCTTGAGCGTGCCTCGAAGACTGGTAGGTGTTGCATTGCAAACTCTTGAAGCGGCCAAAAAATCGCACCAAAGCTCGGTATGACTAGAAAGTACACCCTTGCACCTTTCATGAAGGTGACCTTGTTCTAGTATACGGCCAGGGCCCATGATACCCTTGGTCATGGAAATTTCAACTCATTATGGCTAGTTCCTTACATCATCGGTAAAGATCTTGGGAAGGGAGCCTATCTTTTAGAGGACTTTGAAGGCCACCCCTTCCTAATCCCCTCATGATACTCTATCTTAAGAGATATTACCCTTATATTTCCCACTGAAAAGCATGTTTTATCTCCTTGTAGATAGCGAGTGCATGTTTGTTTTTATCATTCACTACTTCACCAGGACACAATATGCAAGTTTTATTTCCCTCTTGTCCAAAATCAGATTTCCTCACTTACAACATTTTTCCTTGGGGCAGAACGCTTGGCCTCCATATTTATTCTTGTTTTTGTCGATTTCCCTCACGAGATCATTTTTTACTCATGTTTTTCAGGTCCCCTTTAGACCTTTCATCATTCCATCATCATAATCAGTGTCTAATTGTTGGTCGGCTCTACTATTTTCCCTCGTGCCCTTGGTGGGATTCCACTCATTGCCTCACCTATAGCGAGACCTACTTATCGACATCGGCTCATTTGCTCGAGAATCTAGGGATGGGGGGCGGTGTACCTTGGTTCGATCTCTTCCTCGCATGATTGTGATATATACACTCGATGTTCAGTGATGCGAAGTAGCTATTGGTTATTCTCGGGCATGTGTGAGATATCTCAAACCTCATGAGGGGTGGCTCTGCAAGTAGCCCCCCACATGCCCGAATGACTTCTTCATTTCCACCCTTGATGCGGCTCCTCTCATTTGATGATATCGGCCTCGGCCGCTTACGGGAAAAGCCTTCACGATTCGCATGTATTTGTCAAATTTTGTGAGCCCTTCCTCGTGTGTAGGGGCATTTGGGTGTCTTTGTATCTCATGTACTACCATATTATTGTATACGTCTGACGATTATTCCGGAGCATCGCATGTATGTGGGATTCATCATGTTATTTATCTGGCTCATGTTTTGGCCAACACATGCTTCATTATTGCATTCTATTGGTTTTCCGAGTACCTTATTCTTTGTAATTCGTCTTGGGGGGCATAGGTATGCCTCCCCATCGCTTGCTTACAGTACCACTTTATAACTTAGATACTTGTTGCACACAGCAAGTCTCGTCTCCTCGGGGTCTAGTCCTTTTTGCTTTATCAGACATCCTTACATTCCTCTCTCTCACTTCCCTCTTGATGACTAGTGATTGAGTTCTTACAACGTACTTCGGTCATACGATTTTCTCCTAACACTCATATGTTGGGGGGCAATCTGTTACACCATTTTTTGGTCATCTAACCTATTACTATTAGATGAACCCAAGTACCCCATGTAAGACCAATTTTACCCTAAGTAAAATTTCTTTCACCATATAAAATAACTTATTTGTTTATATTTCCTGGTCATATTTAACCCAAAACAAGGAACTTAATTAAATAAATCCTTATTTATTTAATTATTTCCTAAGAATAAGTTATTTAAATCATTTAATAATATTCTTAGTTAAATTTGACTAAATCATCCATAAATAATTAAATAAACCATTATTTATTTAATTATATTCCCATCACTTCCCTAAAATGATAAATAAATCATTTATTTATTTATTATTTATAAATAAAGGAATTGACTTAAAGTCAAGAATCCTTTTCCCTCCAACAAATATAGTAAAATATTCCTAAAGAGGTGCTTCTAGAATTCGATTAATAATATTTTATTCATGAACCGAGTTCTAGGCCGTCCCCGATATTTTGTTATAAATAGGAGGGTTTTCCCCATTCATTAGTCACCTCCATTGCATTAGATCACTCTAGATCTACTCTTAGTCACCATTTTCCATTTTTCTTTGTGAGCTCCCACTTGAGTTCTATGTTTGTTTCTACACCAATAAGAGAGAGGAATGTTAGATCTGAAACAGGAATTTCAAGAACCCATCCCCTTTGAGAGCGGGAAAACACCTTTCTTGTTTTCTTCTCGGGTGCCCCATTCTTTAATATAATATAAAATTCTTTTAATTACATTGTCCACAATCTTGTCTATTGGATGCATGTAGCCATATTCTATTTTATGCAGCAATGTCTTTTGTGCTTAGATCTGAATTTGTGCGGCAAACATAAAGATATTTTGCAGCCATAATCGATGTTAGGGCTATTTGTTATGCGTAGCTAAAGTGATATTTTACGAAGAAAGATTCATACTAACAAAATGTTAAGTTATAACCGCTGGGTGCCTTGTGCACCTTCATGCGACCCATTTCCCATTTCGCCCCTTGTGCCTTCATTCGATTGGGCGTGTCGTGTCGCATCATGTGAGGCGCTTGATGAAACACGTTCGGGTCGGGAGGTTTTGTTTGAGGCGGCCATATAAAAATTGATATTTTGTGACCGCCGGGGTGCTTTGTGCACGTTTTTGCAACCTATTTTCCATTTTCTCGCTTGTGCCTTCGTTCGATTGGGTGCATCGTTTCGCGCCATGTGATGGCGCTGATGCGCTACATTCGGGTCGGGTTGTTTCCTTTGAGGGAGATCATATAAAAAATGCTAAGTTGTGATTTCCCATGTGCATATGCATGTTCACGTTGCCCATTTTCCATTTTATCCCTTGTGCCTTTCTTCGATCGGGGGCACCGTCAATGGAGTACTTCTCATGTGAGCGCGCACAATGATTCATGTTTAGATTCGGAGTCATTTCCTTTGAGGGCAGTTGTATCAACAATGCTAAGTTGAGACCACCCATGTGTTTTGTGCATATTCGTGTGACTCATTTACCATTTTCTCCCTTGTTCCTTCGTTTGGTCGGGTGCCAGGTGTCACGCCTTTGAGGGCACCCAATGAAACAAATTTGGGTCAACTTGTTTTGTTTGAGGATGATTGTACCAAAAATTATAATTTTTTACCCCATGTGCCTTGTGCATGTTCATGCATCTGTTTTCCATTTTTCCCCCATGTGCCTTCATTCGGTCGGGTGCGTCGTGTCACCTTGTGTGAGGAGACTTGATGAAATGTGTTTGAATCGGGTCGTTTCGTTAGAGGAAATTTTGTATCAAAATTGCTAAGTTTTGACCACCTATGTGGCTTGTGCACATTCATCGGCCTATTTGTCATTTTTATCCCTCATGCCTTCAATTGAATTCGGACGCACTATGTCACCTTTGTTTGAAGGAATTTGATGAAACACTTTCGGGTTAGGTCATTTCTTTGAGGCGGTCACAATATCAAAATTGCTAATTTGTGACCATTTGGGGTGCCATGTGCATGTTTTTGCAACCCATTTTCCTTTTCTCCCTTGTCCCTTCGTTTGGTCGGGCGTACTATTTCACCTCATATGATGGTGCACAGGTAAAACACATTCGGGTTGGGTCATTTCGTTTGAGGTGGTTGTATCAAAATTTCTAAATTGTATTTGTCGGAATGCCTTGTGTATGTTCGTGCATCTCATTTTCCTTTTGGCCACATGTGCCTTCGATCGGTCGGGCACGTTGTGTCACGTCGTGGGAAGGCACCCGATCAAGCTCTTTTGGGTTTAGTCATTTCATCGAGAGACAATCGTATCAAAATTTCTAAGTTGTGACCAACCCGGTGCCTTGTACATATTCATGCGGCCCATTTTCCATTTTCTCCATTGTGTCTTTGTTTGGTAAGGTGCTTTTGTGCCTTGCGTAATGCGAGTGCCCAATGAGCCGCGTTCGGTTCGAGTTGTTTCGTTTGAGGGCGGTTGTATCAAAATTCTAGTTTGACCACGAGTTCATGCACGTTCATGTGGCCTTTTTATATTTTCTCCCTTGTTTCTTCGTTCGATTGGATGTTCCATGTTGCATCATGTGAGCCCTCAATGAAACGCATTCAAAGTCGAGTCGTTTCACTTAAGGGGGGTTGTATAAAAAGTGCTTATTTGCCAAGTGCCTTGTGCACATTCGTGTGGCCCATTTTCCCTTTACTCCATTATGCCTTTGTTCGGTCGGGTGTATTAGTGTCATGTCGTGTGAGGGCACCTTAGATGAAACGCATTTGGGTTGGGTCATTTTGTTTGAGGGAATTGTATATTAAAGTCTAAGTTGTGGTTGCCTAGGTGCCTTGTGCACGTTTTTGCACCTGATTTTCTATTTTCACGCTGTGCCTTCATTTGGTTAGGTGCACGAAGTGTCATTTCGTGTGAGGGAACTCGATGAAATGTGTTCGGGTCAAGTCATTTCATTTGAGGGAAGCCATATAAAAAATGCTAAGTCATGACCACCAGGTTTTCCTTGTGCACGTTCATGTGGCCCAATTTTTGTTTTCTCCCTTGTGCCTTCGTTCAATTGGGCCTTGTGTTGACCTTGTGAGGGCACCCGATGAAATGCATTCGGGTCGGGTAGTTTTGCATGAGGGGGGAGAGGCACAAAAATGCTAAAGTTATGACCGCCCATGTGCCTTATGCACATTCATGTGGATTGTTTTCATTTTCTCCCTTGTGCCTTCATTCGGTCGGGTGCATTGTGTCGCGTCATGCGGGCACACTGATGGGGAAACACGTTGTTCGGGTTGTTTCATCTATGGGTGACCGTATGAAAATTTCAGTTTTGACCACCCCGGTGCCTCCGCATGTTTGTGTAGCCCGTTTGTTTTTTTCTCCCTTGTTCCTTCATTTGGTCGGGCACGCCATGCAGAAGGCCACTTGATGAAATGCGTTCGGGTAGGGCGTAGGGTTTGATTTTTCATGTCAAAGGTGGGTTGGTATTTGAGTTGTTTTATTGGGGTGTGCAGTATGGCCTTGGGTCATTTGTAGGGTCATTGACTTTCTTCTCTCAATCCCCACTCGGTAGCATATGAGCGGTAATGTTGGTTATGCTCATCTGGGAGGCATATGTGAAAAAATTAGCTTTGTTCTGTATCTTTTCTCAAAGTTGGATTGGGTTGTTGTAGTGGCTCCTTAGAGGCAGTTTGCTTGCTTATGTCTCTCTTATGCCCCTTGGTCACTCATTCTCTCATTTGCAATTGGTTATTTGGTATGTCCCTCTCGTGGCCTTTGGTTGATCATTTTTCTCCATTTAAATTGGATCTTCGCTATGTCATTCTCGTCTTTTTGCTTGGTTGCTATTTGGATTCATTGAAATCGGCTCTCACCGTGCCATTTGAGTGTGTTAAGCTTCATTTGATGGCTCTTTGTCTTAATTGCATCTCCTTATTGGTGTGGGGGAGAAGGGTTGGATTTTCATGCGAAAGGTGGGTTGGAAATTGAGTTGTTTGTTTGAGTGCGCATAAATAATGGCCTTGGGTCATGCGTAGGGTCGCCGATTTTCATCTTCTCTCCATTCACTCGGTAGCACATGAGTGGTAATTTTGGCCATGCTCTTCCTATTAGAGATATGTGAACAAAATTTCCCTTCGCTCTATGTTCTTGGAGTCCGATGGGGTTAAATTTGTGTGGCTCCTTCGGACGGTTATTTGCCTTCCTATGTTGCTCTTGTGCCCCTTGGTTGCTCGTTACGATGCGATTGAAATCGACTCTACTCCCCTCGTTGATTTCGATGAAATCGATTGGTATTTGAGTTGTTTGTTACGAAGTGTTCTAAAAAGAGGAATGTGCTTGGGTCATTTATAGGGTCATCAACTCTCATCTCCCTCTCCATCCTACTCGATAGCACATCGGCGGTAACGTTGGCCATGCTTGTCGGGGAGGGATATGTGAACATATACCCTTTCGCTCTATGCTCTTAGAGTTGGATGAGTTTGTTGTGTGTGGCTCCCTGTGATGACTAGCCACCCGCCTAGGTCGCTCTCATGCCCTTGGTTACTCGTTGGCTCGATTGAAATTGGGCCTTTTCTATATTAGTCACCTCCTCCTTTTGGTGGGTGGAGAGGTTAGTTTTCTCTCATTGGCTCTGTGAAACCCGGCTCTTCGCTATATTTTTCATCTCCTCCCCTCTTCTTGGTGGGGAGAGGTTGGATTTTCTTGTGAAATGTTGGTTGGTAATTGAGTTTCTCTTTTGAATGTGCTGAAGAATGGCCTTGGGTCATTTTAGGGTGGTCGACTTTCATATTCTCTCCATCCCCACTCGATTAGCACATGAGAGGTATTGTTTTCCATGCTCTTCTTTGGAGGCATATGTGAACAATTTCCATTTCTATCTTTGCTTGGGTGGATGGGTTGTTGTATGTGGCTCCTTGATATGAATTTCCTCTTCATTTTTGGCTCTTTATGGTGTCATTTTCTTATGCTTGTACTCTTTCTATGTCGGCATTGTGGGTTGAGATACATACATTTAAGAGGAATGTGGAAGGGCTTTATGTTTGTAATTCAACACTCTTGCTTTCTTTTTCCATTGGGAAATATAAGGAGTGGTTCTCCTTTACGTAAGAATTAAGGTTTGGAATTCCTTTCAGTGTGTCTCGTCTATCCCTGTGTTGGCTTTGAGGTTTATATAGATGTGGTGGCCCATATGTTTCATCGAGTGAATTGACTTTTTCCTTGCATATTGTGTGCATAGTAGAATTTTGTGGCTTGGAATGTTGAGACATAAGGTGATGGTTATTTGTTATTTTTATCATGTATGCGAATGTGGTCCAATGGGAAAGAGGCTTGCTACGTTGATGGTGGGGGATATATAGAAGGAGGACTTCCAAGGTGGAACGCTTCTACCTCCCTCCTCTCTATGGAGGTGGTTGTAGGTGAAAGGTATTCATTTCTAGTTGGTAATTTAGTGGGGGAAATATCTGGGTTGATTGTATGTAGGGTGTATGGGGTGTAGGGCTACATGATCCATACTCCTATTCGCACTGAAGGACATTGGTGAGGGTAATGCTTGTGATGGACCTTTAGGTCTGTCCTGTCCTATATGGTGACGGTCATAAGAAAATATCCTTTTGTAAGTGTATATAGTGATGGTCCTTTGGAGTTCATCACCAAAGCCATTTTCAATGACACTTTTGGTGAGGGTCATTAAGACTCCACCACTAATTCTCTCTTTGGTGACACTTCTAGTGACGAAATTTTAATGACCCTCACCAATGTTTTTTACTTTTGGTGATGGTGAAAAATGTTCATCACCATTGATCATTCCAATGAGTTTTTGATGGCGCTATATTCTTGTTAATATATTTTTTTCAAAAGATAACGATTTAAGGCATTTATTGTGGAAGTATTTTATGATATTTAAAAGGCCATTATGGTTATAATGTCAGTCAATTTTTAAGAAGTAGTTAGTAATATATATTATTTCCCTCAAGTAATCACTAGTCAAATAGAGTTTTCCTATGAGTCAACACATGATTCACATCTATTAAGTTTATTATCTATAACATTCCCTTTAGATAAAGTTCCACTAGTTTGTATAGAAATATATTATTTAATACATAATCAGCTCCTAAAAATTCTATTAATGAGAAATACCTAACACTCCTCAACAATACGAGCACACCTTAAATTAATTGTTTGTCACACACTAACATTTCTTAGCACCTCACATGTCTTGGAACATATTTTTACCTAGAACATCTTGTCATGAAGAAATTTGATGCCCAAGCACATGGTGGCATTGCTAGCACAACATGGAACTTTCCTAGCATGTGTTAGCATACATGTAGTCCCTAGCATGCCCTAGAACACCTTAGTTGAATGCATTGACAAACATTAGCACTTGGCACACAATGCCACTTGGAATGTATTGGGACCTATTATTATTGTGACTAGCATGCACCTTTTGAAAAGATAATGTCACGACTTATTAACCCTCTTATGTGTTCATTTCATTACATTTGGCTTGGTTCTTCTTTGTTCCTTGACACTTCTTGACACATATTGGCATACCCCGGCACCCCCTACATCATTAGCACTTGGCATGTATTGGCATATCTTGGAACTATATGGAACATATAATTAGCACACCTTGGAACTCCCTAGCACACTTTGGCACTTCTTTACATGCCTTGATATTCCCTAACATACCTTACCAATGCTTATCATACCTTGTCACTCCCTCCTTCGCATAAACTGACTAACACTCATTAACACTAGTCACGGCACATGTTCCTCATATTCATTAAATTGCATGAATTTTGACCTAGTGCTCCCTTAATATTTTGTCCTATTACTCCTTAACACTCTTAAACATGCATTAGCACTCTCTAGCACACCTCATCGGTATTCGGCATGTCATTCCACTTCATAGCATGTATAGCAATCCTAGACACATATTGGTGCTTGGCACGTTTTGGTGCTTGGGAAAGTCTTAGGTTGTATGGAACACGTTGAGATGCCTTGGTATGATTTGGCATGGTTTAATATTAAATTTATTTTAGATCAATTTTTGAAAGTATATGAGAAGCAACAAAGGAAGACTTGGCACTTAGAATGCACTAATACTTTGCACTTGGCACCTATTGGCACTTTAGTCATGTTGGTATGCCTAGCAATACCCTCTTAGAAAAGGTAAATTGATGACTAATTAACCCTCTTATGTGTTCATTTCCTTGTAGTTTAACTTGTTTCTCCATTTTGTTTCCTTGACGAGTCCTGGGCAGCATTGACACACCCTTGCACATCTTGGCATGCCTTATCACTTGGCACATCTTATCATGTTTGACATGCCTTCGCACTATCGGCATCTTAGCATTCCCTAGCACGCTAGCACTCATGTCATCACATCTAGCCTTTACGATTTCAACGACTTGGGAGCAATGGAATTCCTTGAATAATGTAGTTAATGTGAAAATGTTGGCTGCTTCAAGCCCAACAACTTGACCAATTACACCTACTACAAGTAGATTGTGCCTTGTTCACCTAAGAACTACCTATAACTCATCTTATGCCACTTATGTCCAATCTCAACTTGTCCCACTTAACTTCTATTTATCCAGAAAAGGATCACATGATCTAGCCATGGCCATAAAACAACCAACATAGATTACACAAGAAATATTTCATGTACATTCGGTTCGGATAAACAATAGAACATTAACTCGAGTTTGCAAGAGCCTAGGAGATTCACAAGGCACACAAGGTATAAGATGACACAAGTTGAGTGCCCCAAAACTTATACACAACAATGTGCAATATGAAATTATCTAGAATAGCTTAAAACATGAGCATGTAGCCAAAGTGTGCCACATCTCATATAAAAAAAATAACTAAAGGAAAAACAATGTTGTGCCTAGCACAAAGTGATTTTCATTTTTCTAAAATTTTATGTCGAGCCTTATAAAGAGCGCCAGGCTTGCCTCACAGCCAAATCATATTCTAAACTTCTCCTAACACACTTCATCCTTAGCACATTTGAATTCTCTAGCACTCCCTTGCACACACACTCTTATTTGTTCCTTTCCATACCAATTTTACCTAGTTATAACTTGATATGCCCCAACACTCCCTAACACTCTAGTTCAACATGCATTGACATTTTCGACATGTGTTAGCATGCCTTTCATTCCTTTGCATCTTACCGATCCTCCCTAGCTATCATGCCTTCACAACTACCCTTGCGAGATTTTTGAATTGGGAACCCAACCAAGCCCTCGCTTGACTACAAGGAAACTTAACCAAGTTATAGTTACTACAACTAGACTATGTTGTTGAATTGTGTAGCGTGGGAGGTACTCCTAAACCTAGTGAGATGGCTTTGTGTGAGTTTTATTCACAAAAGGATACGTAGAATAGAACCAAAGAAAAGGGATTTTGGACCCATTACAAGGTTTAAAATATAAAATAAAATTAAAAAGGAAAGTGAAAATCTTTCCTAAGGTCTAGAAGTGGATAAAATAAGTAAGATCTAGAGGTTCCTAAGAGGTTTGGAAAAAATATTTAAGGAGTCCTTAGGATGAAGGAAATAACATCAAGTGAGAAAGAGCTCATTTGATAATGGAGGTGAAGAGACATGTGGTCTTGAAGAAATTATGATTGTTATCATGTATATCATTCATTAAGATGCCTCAATATGATTTGGCATGGTTTAATAAAGTTATATGAGATAAGTTATTGGAAAGTAGAAGAGAAGTAACAAAGGATGATTTGGCACTTAGAATGCACTAACACTTAGAACTTGACACTCATTTCCACTAGTGTTGGTGTATATGCCACTCTTGGAAAATGTAATTGATGACTTATTAAACCTATGATATGTTAATTTCCTTGTATTTTAACTTGTTTTTTTCTCCTTTTTGTTTCCTTCATAGTCCACGGCATGTATTGTCACACCATTGCGGACATTGGCATGCCTTATGTGCAGGAACCAAATGCAGCTATCTTTCTGACTATTTCTATCATCCCTTTTTATCCTTTTTGTGTTTAATTACCTACATTTGCTACCCCTATATTGTCCAATTGGAATATTCTAATTAATGAAGTAAAGTCACGGAGTCTTACCTATTTGCGACACTAAGGCCTGTGCTTGATTGCAGTTTGGAGAACAGGAACCCTCGTTCCAGCGGTCTTGCAAAAGATCGGGTAACGGTCAGCTACGGGAGATTACGCAACTGGATTCACGATCCTCTGGGTCTATTCTTGGCCCTTGTTCTATTATGGACAACTGATGTTTGTGTTGTTCCAACTGCACAAACATTCTAGGGAAATCTGTTATTTCCTCGCGCTGTGTATAAAATGGATATTGTTCCTGTAAGTGGGGGTTCCGAAAGGAATATTGTAATCACATTTTACAGATTAATAAAATACCTTTGGTTCTTCTGTTCTCAAGCGTTACGTGACTAACGCAGCCCCTGATCAGAGAGATGGGCCCACTCTTCTGATCAGGTGCTGCGTCTGCGTGTGTGTGAGTATTTCCTTGTTATAATTATTGTTATTATTTGTTACTGTTAAGATTGCTTTGAGTTTAGCATTTGATTTCATATTACGACAATGTGTTGATCTTAGTTATCAACCCTTGGTTGAACGGATTATGCGTTTGTTCCTGCATATACCTTGTGCGTTGCCTTGAAAGGATACGCTCCTAGATTGATAAAATTAATGTTGAATTAGGGTGGATAAATCATTCTCACCTCGACACCAACATTTTGGCGCAGTTGCCGGGGAGGCTAACAAGGTGCGAGCGACGATTCGAACCAACCAGAGGGTCAATCTCTCGTCCTAGGGAGAGATCGAGCTTTCTCACTCTGCTTCAGGTCTTGAGCGTAGGTTTTGATTTTGGTTTGTTTATTTCTGTTTTTGCTTTGGATTTAGAGCCATTTTCTCGTCCTGGGGAGGGAGGAGTCTTTTGACGCCCTGCTCCAGGCCCTGAGTGGAGTTAATTCTTCTTTGGGTTGTCGTGTGTTTTTTTTCTTTTGTGGGGGAACCCTTGGTTCTTGCCCCAGGGAGGGAGGAGTTCTTTAACGCCCTGCTCTGGGCTTGAAACCATAACTTTTTGTTTTGTTGTCTTTCTTTTCTTTTTGCGAACTCTTTTATATTGGGGAAGGAATGGTCCTTTGACACCTTACTCCAAGATTGGAGCATTGTAGGTTCATACACAACCCTTCCATCATATTAATTTTTGTATGAACAAAGAACCAAATAAGAGGGGCAGAGTGAGAGCCCCAAAAAGGGGAAGACCAGATTTGGGAAGAAAAACTTATATTTAACAAATCATAGAAAAGGCAGAGTCCGAAGCATCTTCCCGCGCAGCTACAAGGCCAGGGGCTAGGAGAGTGAAGTCTGAGGGACAGTC
This sequence comes from Pinus albicaulis, assembly GCA_034641835.2. Classification (NCBI taxonomy): domain Eukaryota; kingdom Viridiplantae; phylum Streptophyta; class Pinopsida; order Pinales; family Pinaceae; genus Pinus; species Pinus albicaulis. The sequence goes on along the minus strand of CM076571.1, from coordinate 80,152,184 downwards.
AGTGGATCAACCTGTGCAGGCCACGGTATCCCTAGGTGATTTGGTACAACAGGGTCCACCAGCAGTAGAAGAGATAATCAGCAGTGGACCAGACCGAGAGGATCTTATGCTGGTATTAGCAAAGGAAGAAATTCTAAGTAGAACATCAACGGAGTCGAACTGCTATAGTAAGGGAAAGGAAGTTGTAGTCGAGGGGTTGAACTATCAGGATACAAGAAAAAGAAACGAGGAGGTATTGGTATCGCCAAGAGACCGGGGAAGCGCCACTAAAGTAACTCATGTTCCAGTAGTCAGGTGTCCCCGGCCATCCTCTACAAAGCCTGTTGAAATCCCCAGCGATTATTGGAAGATATTTATGGCTCCCCCAACCTCCACTATCGAATTTACCATTGGGAATTTGGGAGTTGGCGCGCCTACAAAGCCTATTCCATTAGCAGCGTTACCTAACTTCCATGGGCTTGTTTCAGAGGATCCCAACACATTTCTATTCGAGTTCGACATAATGTGCCGGGGGTATGATTACACAACAGATGCGCAGAAGTTAAAGATTTTTCCTTCTACACTAAAAGAGACAGCTTTGCAATGGTTTATGGGCCTTGGGGGAAAATCCATTTCCACATGGAATGATATGCAAGTAGCGTTTCTGGAAAAGTACCAGGATTACTGCAAGTCCCGGAACATTAAGGAGGATCTTTTCAAGTTCACACAGAAGGAAGATGAAAGTCTGGAAGATTGTGTGGAGAGGTTTAAATACCTCTTGCACAGGTCAGGTCATTCCGATTTGGATAAGGAAATATTGAAGGTTATTCTCCTTCGATCCTTTCGAGAGGACTCAATGGAACTATTGAATATTGTGGGAAAGGGAGAAATCTCCAAGGAAACCTTCAAAGGTATTTGCGACTTGTGTATCTAGTGCTCGAGGGGGCTTGCAAGAAACAGATCAGGGATTCATTCAGTAAAAGGGTCTGGCGGGGGTGTTACGAAAGCGGAAATTGGGAATCTGCTAGACAATTTAAGGACGGATATTCTTAGTACCCTGTCAACACAAATGGACACTTTGAAAGTAAAGTAGAAGCAGCTGGAACTGGATAGGACCATGGCAATCTTTTTCCCGAAGTGCAAAAAGAATCATTTGGAAAGGGAATGCCCATTAAAGTCCATAGAAAAATGTGATATCTGTGAGCTGAATCATGTAATGTGCTCATGCCCTTCCTTGTCGGGCCTGAAAGCGGTGTTTCAAGGAGTAGGGGAGGACACAGAGCAATTGTACCTTATGGGCGCCAGGAAGCCGTGGCAACTTCGACCACCGATGGGGAATCAAGGTATGTACCCAGATCCATCTCAGTATTTCAATAGTTATAACATGAATCCTCAAACTATGCCTTTTCCCCCTATGTGGCCACAATACCAGTATCCACTGTGGCAGCAATGGAACCCTCAAGCCAGTATGAGCTCACCATGGGCTCCAACTTGGCGAGGACCCTCTTTAGGGCAGTTTCCTCAACAACTGCCACAGAAGCAACTCCAATTACCCTCCAATGTGCCTCCTGGTAATCAACCTGTCCATCCTCAGCTTCCAATGCAGCCTAATCCTAATCCCAATAACAAAGGAGCCCATCAAGCTGATGTTCTCAACCTGCCTTCGTATAGTATCTCTACTGTAGAACTGTATGAAATGAATTTGCGATCAGGTCAAACAGTTGATACCCAACCCCCTCCGGTTATCATTGCACAACTTGAGAATGAAGAAAGAGAGGCACAACCGACCAGTCGAGAGCCAAAACAAATTGTTAAAAACCAGATGCCTCCTGCAAAACAACATAAATCTGAACCACCATACCCAGAAAGGTTGATTATGAGTAAACCAAGCCCACAAGTTGAATTTGATTTATTAGGAGAATTGTAGAATTTATTTGTTAAAATCCCCTTGCTACAAGCCATGAAGGATGTGCCAATTTATGCAAAAACTCTTAGGGAATATTGCTCAAAGAAACCTGCAAAGAAAACTAAAGACCCCCTCACTATCCATGTTATGGGAAAATTATCGGACTTCATGATGGGAAATTCAATACTAGTAAAATATGGAGATCCGGGGAACCCGGTTTTGACAGTACAAATTAATGGGGTAGAGATTCCAAACGTTCTGGTATACCTGGGCGCTGCCATCAATGTCATCACTACTGAAACCATGCATACATTAGGCCTACAAAATTTGAAGCATACACCTACAGTGTTGGAATTGGCAGATCGATCTACAGTTAAACCTGTAGGGAAGTTGGAGGATGTGACTATTTCAGTAGATGCATGGCATTACCCCGCAGATTTCCTGGTATTTCATACATAGTCTTCAGTGGGTGGTCATCCCTTAATTTTGGGTAGGCCATGGCTGGCTACTGCAGACGCTTATATAGGGTGCCGTTCAGGAAACATGGTTATCTCTAACGGGCATAACAACAAGAATTTGGTACTATACCTGCCTGCAGAACCAGATGCACCTAAAAAGTCAACAGACGATAAGAAGGCTATATCTATGATAGAGTTCGAAGATGAAGAAGTGAGACCGGTCCTTACTATCGGGCAGGCCCTTCAGTTGAAGATGGAATTGGAATCAGAAGATGATGTAATTACTTCCTTCATGAACGATCCTTGTTCCGTTTCAAAGTCAAGTTAGCAGGTCTTAGAATCTGTCCTAAGCTGTGAAACTTAGGAAGTTATTGAAACAGTAGAAGAATTTGGAGAAGGTGTTGATGCACCTCATGAAAGTGTTCAGGTGGAGATAGAACTGGGAAAAAAATTGAATATTAATCAAGGTTTGTCAGAATCCCAGAAGAAGCAGCTGGTAGATGTTGTTCAAAAGCATAAGGAAGCCTTCGCTTGGGATTATTCAGACATGAAAGGGATCCCTACTAACTTATGCACCCATCACATATATATCAAGGAAGATTGCAGTCCTATAAGACAACCTCAGAGAAGGATGAACCCTGCATTGAAAAATATTGTGAAAGAAGAGCTTCAGAAATTATTGGATGTGGGTTTTATCTACCCTATCTCAGACAACCAATGGGTCTCACCATTGGTAATGGTCCCCAAGAAGAATGGTAAATGGCAGATCTGCGTGGACTATCGAGAATTAAATAAGGCCACACAGAGGGATCACTTTCCCTTACCATTTATCGATAAAGTTATAGACACACTGGTTGGTAAGATTATTATTATTATTTTTTTTTTTATTTTTATTTTTTTTTTTATTTTATTTTTTTTTTTTTCCGTTTATGGGTGGGTTTAGTGGATATAATCAGATCCATATCGCTCCTAAGGACCAGGACAAGACCACTTTCACATGCTCCTGGGGAACATTCGCATACCGGGTCCTTCCTTTTGGCCTGTGTAATTCCCCCGCAACATTCCAGAGGAAAATTCTGGGAATCTTCTCTGATTTGATAGATGATGGTGTCGAAGTTTATATGGACGATTTCACTCCATATGGAGACTCATTCTTAAATGGGTTGAAAAATTTAGAAAAAGTTCTTGAAAGATGTATACAAGTGCGCATTTCCCTGAGCACGGTAAAGTGTCACATGATGATGGAAAAGGGAATTGTTCTGGGACATTTGCTCTCGGCTGAAGGAATCAGGATGGACCCAACAAAGATAAAGGTAATTCTGCACTTTCCAACACCTAAAAAATCCACACAGGTACGTAGTTTCATTGGTTGTGCTGGTTATTATAGGCATTTCATAGAAATTTTTTCAAAAGTAGCACACCCATTATTTCAATTACTGACAAAAGATTCAGAATTTGTGTGGTCAGATGACTGTGATATAGCCTTCAAAAGAATTAAAGAATTAGTCCGCAGTGCCCCGATTCTTAGAGGACCAGACTGGGCGTTACCTTTCCACATTCATATGGATGCTTCCCAAACAGCAATTGGTGCAGTATTAGGACAGCATGAGGATAAAGTACCTTACGCAGTCTACTATGTTAGTAAGAATTTGGCCCCTGCTGAATTAAACTACACGGTGACTGAGAAAGAATTACTTGTTGTCGTTTATGCCATCAACAAGTTCCGGCATTATATTATCGAGTATTCTACTTTTGTTCACACTGATCATGTAGCCATCAGGTATTTAATGAACAAACCTGTTACCCTTGGTCGTGTTACAAGGTGGTTGTTACTACTACAAGAATTTGATATTACTATAGTAGATACACCAGGGAAGGATAATGTGGTTGCAGATTTCTTATCTAGGATAGAACATGATGGTAAGAATACACCAATTGAAGATAATTTCCCAAATGAGCATCTTTTTGAAGCTTCTTCTAACACTCCATGGTATGCAGATATTGCTAATTATCTTGCTACTGGTGAGGTGCCTCATCACTTTTCCTATAAGGAGCAAAGGAAGATCATTCACTGGAGTACTCGATATTCATGGATGGCAGGATATCTATTCCATACAGGGATTGACCAGCAGATTCGGCGTTGTGTGGCAAAGGATGATATTTATGAGATCTTAAAGGCTGCACACGATGGACCCTGTGGAGGACATTTTGCAGACAAAAGGACAGGTCATAAAGTGCAGCAGATGGGATATTATTAGCCCTCCATCTTTCATGACGCTCGGGATTATATTCGAAGATGTGATAGCTGTCAGCGGATGGGACAACCTAGGAAAGTAGATGAAATGCCCCTTCAACCCCAGATAGTCCTTGAACCATTTGAGAAATGGGCCATCGATTTCGTTGGACCCTTTAACCCACCTTCTCATCAGAAATCCTACATCCTAGTTTGTACCGATTATGTAACTAAATGGGTGGAATCTAGAGCAGTCATGAGAGAAATAGAGCAAGTAGTGGCAGACTTACTTTTTGAAGAAATCTTTGCTCGGTACAGGACTCCTAGAGAAATTGTATCAGACGGAGGATCACAGTTCACATCCCATATGATAGAGAAAGTGATGCAGAAATATGGGGTCAAAAATAGAGTAACAACCCCCCATCATGCACAGGCAAATGGGCAAGTAGAGAGTACAAACAAGGTATTGGAAAATATCTTGACAAAGACAGTAGCAAGCCATCATCGGGATTGGGCACAAAAACTTCCAGAAGCTTTATGGGCTTATAGGACAACATGGCAGAATACAATGGGGTTTTCTCCATTTGAATTAATTTATGGGAAATCCCCCTTGTTTCCGGTAGAATTGGAAATTAGCACACTTAGAACAGCTCTGGAAGTAGGTTTAGATCTATCAAAAGCACAAAAACACCGACTGGCACAGCTAAATGAGTTAGATGAGATTCGATCAGTAGCTGTCCAGAGAACTACTGCTGTTCAACAACAGAGAATGAAATGGCATGATAACTTCATCAAAACTAAGGTGTTTCATGAAGGGGATTGGGCGTTACTGTATGACTCCTGATTCAAGGATTTCAAAGGCAAGCTTCGTACTCACTGGATGGGACCATATCAAGTGGATGCAGTGTTCGACAATGGGACAGTTAGATTAATTACAATTGATGAGAATCAAACCATGTTTGTGGTGAATGGACACTGTCTAAAACTATACCATCTTCCAGCTTCTAAAGATGCCTTTGTTAAAACCCTTTCAGATTCAGCTAATCTAATGGTTATTGCAATAGAAGACACTCTCACTCCTCTCTAATATATATATATATATATATATATGTATGTATATGTATATGTACATATACATATGTATGTACATGTACATGTACATGTACGTACATGTACATATACATATACATGTACATGTACATATACATATACATGTACATATACATATATACATATACATGTACATATACATATACATATACATATACATATATATATATATGTATATGTATATGTATATGTATATGTATATGTACATGTACATGTATATGTACATGTACATGTATATGTATATGTACATGTACATATACATATACATATACATATACATGCATACATACATACATACATACATACATACATACATACATACATACATATATATATATATATATATATATATATATATATATATATATATATATATATATATATGATGATGATAAAATGTGGTTATTACTTACTTGTTTGTATTTTGCAGGAATAATAAAGAAATATGGCCAAGAGGGAAGTAACATTTGATGTGTTACCCCATCAATGTTACTATAGAGATATTTTGTTTCACTGATGTTGATACTCTGCAATTGTTGTTACTCCGAGTTGCTGCTACACTGCTGATGTTGTTACTCCGAAGTTGCTGCTACACTGCTGATGTTGTTACTCCGAAGTTGCTGTTACACCGCCGATGCTGTTACTCCGAAGTTGCTGCTACACTACTGATGCTATTACTCTGAAGTTGTTGCTGCACTGTTGATGCTGTTACTCCGAAGTTGCTGTTACACTGCCGATGCTGTTACTCCGAAGTTGTTGCTGCACTGCTGATGCTGTTACTCCAAAGTTGTTGTAGCTGTCGTTGCTCCGTAGCTGCCGTTACTCCGTAATGGTTGTTACTCCGTAGTTGTTGTTACTCTGTAGATGCTGTTACTCACTGTTTCCGTTACTCACTGTTCATATTATTCACTGACGGATATTTTTGCTATTACTCTACTTTAAGGTAAGTCCGCAGGTACGTCTCCATTGATTTTATGGATTTAATTAAATATTCCAAAAGGATGGTCAAACGTGCCGAAGACGACCGTCATTTCGTTGGGGGGAGGGAACCGTCATAATGAATGAAATCGTACTTTGTAAAGGCATTTATGACACACAATTTCCACCAAAACCAATTTAATGACCTCAAGTACGTCTTAATTACACCATATGAGTTGGAATGCGCACTCGTACACACAAAAGTCATATCGGTCATCTCCCAACATGCCGCATTAAACTCTGAGAGTATCTAACAGTACTACCATCATCTGTCATTACTCCCAAAGCATAATAGTATTGTTTATCCATTATATTCGAAAGTGACCATGACGTTATTTTAGTTACTTACAGTTTGGAGCCCTGTCACTCCCGCTTGCCAACTAACTGTAGCCATCATGCTGACTCTACCTTTGCAGCAATGGGTGGTCGATCGGTGCGACATGAGCCCGAGGATTCAATGAGAGTTCGAAGGAATCGGGAGGTATGGAGAGTATTTGAAAATGTAGGTTGGGATGTGTACTTTGATAGGATGAATGGATGGGATGAAGAAATTGCGATGGAATTTGCATTGGATCTGGAGGAAGGAGCTTCTCGGGTTCGAGGAATCGAAATTCCAGTGACGAAAGAGACCATCGCAGAAGTTAGTGGGTTGCCACAAGGTGGCAAACGATGGTTTTCAAGAAGAACACACCTTCTAGAGCTCCTCGAAGCTTTTCTGCAAGCTGGGGAAAGCATTGTGCAGAAGGGTCGGGGATACGACCGAGTTTCATTACCTCGTCCATGGGGAGAGGTTGCAGAGGTTGTCATAAAATATATGACATGTGAAGGGAGGTATTCGACTATTTTCAAATATCACCTCCACATTTTGGCCCATCTGCGATTTCCACAAGCAGAGGCCTTCTCAATGAATGCACCCTATTTTCTGTTAAGAAGCCTTCAACTAATGGCAAATTTGACTAGGGGGGCACAACAGGTGTTGGCAGTCCTCTCTCACCATGGGCTGGTTGAGTTGCTAGTTATGAATGCGATCGAGAAGATCCCGATTCCGTGGGAATTGTTCTATAATTCCACAAAGGAGAAAATAGAAGCCACTGTGGCTGCTAGGGCAGAAGAAGCTGAAGCCATGCAGGAGGATGAAGAGGAAGAAGCCATGTAGGGAACTGCAGAGGATGATGATTACATTGATCAGGAGGAGCCTGAGGAGATCGAAATGGAGACTGAAGAGCATGAAGAACAGACAGTTTCCCAAGAAGAAGCTGAGCTCGTGGACTCGATGGAAGCTGCAGAGATGCCCAACGGCACTACGGCCGAGGCCGTTACACAAGAACCAGGCCTGTCCGCGAAGCTAGTTGAACGAATAGAAAGTGCTATAAGCATGGAGGTAAACCCACAGCAACTGAAAGAGGGTGAAATGGTCGACATTGCGACCAAGGTCACTCCACAGGGATCTCCTATTGTCATGGAACCAATGGAGGAGGGTAATTCGATTGAAGAAGGATTCGTGACCACTCTGACTAGAGAAATTGCGGAGGAAATGACAGGGGAACTAAGGTATGAGGCCGACGCTACTCCACAAGAACCAGCGTCGACCTCGGGGCTGAATGCAGAGGATTTGTTCCAATTCCCCGTCTTTCTTTCGAGGGGAGCGAGGGTGACTCGTTCCCCACAGCAAAGAGAGGAGGAAAACGTTGCCATTCCTATGGCTTCGAATTTAAAGCGAAGGCCATGGCCGGAAGAGGCCCTAACAAGTATGTCAGTAGAGGAGCATCTTACTGGGTCACCACTGGCTGAAGAGAATGTACAGGATGAAAGAATGGCCATTGGTGAAAAGGAGGGACCAAGCGGAGCGGTCCCGATGAATGCACCAGTGGAGCATGCAAGCATGAAAAGAGTAAAGCAAGAAGTAATAGAAGAAGAACAAGCAGAGGAGGTTGGACCGACTGTTGGCCTGATAGAGGCAGTCCCGGTGGATTTGCCTCCAGCTGCCGACGCATAAGAGATACAGGTCAAGCAAGAAGAGGCAGAGCCACGTGGAGCACGAAGACTTCCTATCAAACAGAGATACCAACAACAGTTTAAGGAAGTGATGCGGCTCAAAATGGAAGTGAGGGATTTGAGAAGGAAAGTGCATAAGATGCAGAAACAAGTCAACAAATACAAGCGGCAGGCCAAGAAATCTAAAGTTGTCAGGGTCGAAGCAAGAACTGAAACAGATCCAATTGAAAAACTATTTGAAGCCAGAGAGTATGCTTTAACGACCGAATTACAGACGTGGAAGTCTACTGCGGCCCAGTATAAGAATGAGATCAAAAGAACTGAAGAAATAGCCTCCACAACCATTTTCAGATATGTGGAGCGCATAGATATTATGAGGTTAAGGCATGCAAAGCAGCAGCTCAAGATGGAGCAGCTGGAAAAACAAGTGGTTGAATTGAAAGGTGATAAGGAACATATGTTCAAATTGGTGCAAGAGGTGATGGCATGCCGCCCCCCTGCTTCTTGTTATTCTTTATTTTTGCATGAACGTTTTCTTTTATTTTGCATGGAGAGCATTAAGACCGAGGTCAGTTATGAAATAGAAGATGGTGTACAATTCCTCCGGATCATGAGAAATCATGATGTGCCAACTCAGCTTTTGATGTGTGAATTTTATCTGCATGGGTATTTGTTACGGTTGGACAGAGAATTTAATCCAATCCCATATGTAGGAGACATCCATCCGAGGGCCCTCACCTCTTATGCTTTCAATCAAATTCATTGGCGGAAGGCTTGTGATACTTTCGAGTCTAATCAAGTCACAAAGTCGTTTACAGTAAGGGGGGAACATGGGAGGTCAGATACAGTGTACAATAAGCACCATGCCTTTTTGAAATTTGAGGAGAACAAAGAAAGAATGCTAAGGACACAAAGGTGGTGCCTTGAAATTTGTATTAATCAATTAACTGTTTCTCAAAAAGAGGCCCTCGATTGTTGTCAGAAAATATGGATGATGTCACCAACAGCTGTTCGGAACAAAGAACCTTTTGGGGAACCTAATTTTGCGCAAGCACTTGCCAGAGTACCCAAATATGTGGCATGTGTCCAAACATGTGGGATTCGGTGGAAGGGGCTTCGGTTCCAGTACCCTGTTATTTGGTTGCCTGCAAAAGTTTATACTCCAGCGTACAACGTTCCGGCAGATTGGTGGAAGGAAGTTCTCCTTTTCAGATGGATTTAAAGTTCCTGGGACAGAGATGGCTTTAGAGTATAATCTTGTCGTGCTTCATGAAGCTCACAGTTTGCAGAACCCAGACCTACGGAGGCGGCGGAATGCATGAGGGCATGCAGAAGGCTAGTTGGGGGGAGATGCTGGGCACCAAATCTAGCTATCTTTCTGACTATTTCTATCATCCTTTTTTATCCTTTTTGTGTTTAATTACCTACATTTTCTATGTTAAACCTATGAGGTAAATAACCCTATCTTGTCAAATTGGAATATTTTAATTAATGAAGTAAATTCACGGAGTCTTACCTATTTGCAACACTAAGGCATGTGCTTGATTGTAGTTTGGAGAACAGGAACCCTCGTTCCAGTGGTCTTGCAACAGATTGGGTAATGGTCAGCTACGGGGAGATTACGCAGCTGGATTCACGATCCTCTGGGTCTATTCTTAGCCCTTGTTCTATTATGTATAGCTGATGTTTGTGCTGTTCCAAATGTTGTGTATTTCTGAACGCGCAATTGCTACATTCCAGGGAAATTTGTTATTTCCTCGCGCTGTGTATAAAATGGATATTGTTCCTGTAAATGGGGGTTCCGAAAGGAAGATTGTAATCACATTTTACAGATTAATAAAATACCTTTGCTTCTTTTGTTCTCAAGCGTTCCATGACTAACGCAGCCCCTGATCAGAGAGCTGGGCCCGCTCTTCTGATCAGGTGTTGCGTCTGCGTGTGTGTGAGTATTTCCTTGTTATGATTATTGTTATTATTTGTCAATGTTCAGATTTCTTTGAGTTCAGCATTTGATTTCATATTACGGCAATGTGTTGATCTTAGTTATAAACCCTTAGTTGAACGGATTATGCGTTTGTTCCTGCATATACCTTGCGCATTGCCTTGAAAGCATACGCTCTCGGATTGATAAAATTAATGTCGGATTAGGGTGGATAAATCATTCTCACCTTGAAACCAACACTTATGTTTCTCATCACAAGGGAAACTTCAAGAAGAAATGGCCAAGGAAGAAGGTTGATATGTCCAGGATCCAATGCTATCATTGTGACAAAATGGGGCACTATATAAGTGAGTGTCTCAACAATCCTAGAAGTAAGAAAAGAGATAGAGATAGTGCAAATGTGGGTGAAAAAGTATCCTCTCCCAAGAGAGAAAAGCCCGAAAAGAACGACATATGGAACTTACCTTACTAAGCCCCTTACTCCTAGATTTAGATATTTAATTTTTATATCTTATGTTTAGTTATAGGTTTAGCATATTGTTTTAAAGACATTTTTCTTGTTTTATAAATTTTTATGTTTCCCTAAAAGCTTTGGAGGGAGCCCACAACAACTCCTCAAGATAAGTATCTCATTCCCTCTCTACTTGTTTTGATGTACTTATTTAAAGTTTTGTGTATATCAAATACTAATCACATTTATACCTTTATCTTCTTGACTAGGAATTAACCTGTTGAATGCTCAAGAATTATGGAAGAAGGCCTCAAGGATTAAGAAGGAAGCCCTCACTAAGAATTGGAATAAAAAAGGTTTGTCAAAATATCAAAGGTATGTATTAAAGCAACAACAAGGTTGAATTTTATGTTATTGATACTCTATTTTGTAATTGAAATTTCATTTCCTCCATAAGTGTTCAATGCGTATATGAAGTAGAATCTGTTACAATAGTTTTGGTAACTATGAGCTTCAAAAATTGAGACATTCACGGACCTTGATGAACCAATCTGGGCCAAGCCCAAGATCTTTTGAAAAAAAAAAAACCACGCTCGAGCCCGCACTCTGTCCTCTGCGCTTAGGGTTTCTGGTGTTGCGGTAGGGTGGTGCCGGACGGGGTGCTCACCCTCGCTTGGGCTCGGCCTAATGGTGGACTCTCAGGCCCCTCCTCTGCCTCCACCTCCTCCTCCTCCTGAGGTCGAGGCCTTCAAGCTTTTGATTTCTTCATAACCGAAGAAGAAGAAACAACTCGCATCCAAATTTGTCAAGAGATTAGATGAGATCCCCTCGTTGGCTCTCTCGCCTGAGGGTCCAATGAAAGTGTCCCTTTCCCTTGCGGACTGAGCATTGGTTGGACAATTCACAGGCTTATGGACTTCACCAAAAAATACAAAAGCCTGGATCACTCGAAACTTGAAGCCCCTCATTGCAAACATCATCACCTCATACTTCCTAGGTCGGGGTTTCTTTCTGTTTGAATTCAACACAAAGGAGGATAAGGACCTAATCTTCATAAAGGGACCCTATTTCACGGGTCCTCAAGGATTGTACTTAAATCACTGGACTCCAGACTTTGACCCCTCAGAGGATGTTCCATCTGTCGTTCCAGTTTGGGTCAGTCTCCGAAACTTGCCGGTGCACTGCTGAAACTGGGAATCAATGCAGCAAATCAGCAATGCCCTTGGAAAATTCATATACGGAGCAAACAACAAAGACCAATATGACTGTGCCAGAATCTGCGTGGAGGCTGATCTCAAAGTTGGGCTGCCAAAAGCCATTAAGCTAACGGTGGGGAACTGGTCCCATCTGTAGAAATTAGACTACGAACAGCTGCCATTCAAATGTCGCAGATGTCATGAGTATGGCCACTTTGCCAAGAACTATCCCAAAAATGTAGGCCCAAAAAATGAGAAAGAGAAAGACTAAGGATTGCAACAAGCTAAGAAATCTAGAACGAGCATTAGGCCAGGGCCAATAGGACAAGGAACGGAGAAAGGAAAATGAAGTTCAGCACCCACGGGGAGTATTCCTAAAGCCAAATCCACCCAGAAAGGTCAAGAGAATAACTTTGCGGCCTTGAGCTCAGAGACAAAGGAATTCCAAGAAATTGATTCATGGGACGTGCAAAAGGATCTCTAAGTGTAGGAAACCCTAGAACCATTGAAGATTGGTGATTATCCTAGAGAAACCTCGAAAGAGAAAGAGCCTATCTCCGAGGGGGAAGATCTAGATTCAAAGGAGTCGAAGGAAGAAGGAGAACTTGGGGATTCCCAAACATCGATCAGGGGATGGAAGTCCTCCATGGAAAAGAGAGAGAAAGAAACCTACAAGGAGAAGTTGCAGGGGAACCAACTGACCCTAGAAAAGATATTGGAAAAAAACCCTAAAGCATTTAGAAATAAAAGCCAGGGCTCTAAAAGAGCCCTCTTAGCTCAAAAAAGGAAGTAATGAAGTTCGTCTTCTGGAACTACAGAGGGATGGGGAGCAACCTAAAAGAAGAAGCAATAAAAAGTCTAGTAAGGTTGCAAAGGCCCAACATTCTTCTCATCCAGGAGACCAAAATGGAGGAAGGGGGTTTTCTCCACAAAAGCAAACAACTTTGGGGAAAAGGAGGAGGTATCGCAATCTCCTCTAGAGGCGTCTCAGGAGGGCTGGGAATTCTATGGGATGAGACATGCTTTGAGAAAATTATGGTTAAACTCAACTCAAGCTGGATTTTTGCTCTGTTTTTGCATCTTCATACCAAAGAGACAGTGAATCTTTTCAATATTTATGCTCCGGTCACCTTGGGAGACAAAAAAATCTGCTGGGAATCCATTAGGTACCTAGCAAATGAGATCCATATGGATAACGTCATTCTCGCTGGAGACATGAACATTACTTTAAGTCAAGGGGAGAAGTGAGGGGGCAACCTTGTAAGGGATCCAACCAGAGAATGGGTGGAAGAAATCATTCAGGATTGGGATATGTCAGACATCAATCCACCCAAGGGAAAATATACATGGGCCAACAAAAGAACGGGTCCGGGCCACATTGCTGCAAGGTTAGATCGCTTTCTCATCCAGAGTTCCTTCTTTCTTTTAGGTCTTGATATCATTTCTTCTATTCTTTCTTCGTCGGTCTCTGATCACAAGCCCATTAGGCTTGAGATCACGTCGCATATGAATCTGGGGCCTATTCCCTTCCGTTTTAGTGCTCTCTGGGTGCAACAACTTGACTTCTTGGACAGAGTTGAGGAAGTCTGGAAACACCCTGTAAATGGATCCCCCTTCTTTGTGTGGGAAGAAAAGCCGAGGAGAGTGAAGAGGGACCTCAAAAGTTGGGCTAAAGCCCTCCCTTCTCCGACCGAGTCAAGGCGGGCTGCCCAGGCCGGTTTTGAGAGTCACGAAAAACAAATGGAAGATATGGACATCTCGGAGTACAACTTAACCTTGGAAGAGGAGCTCCAGGCTAATCTTCATAAGGCTTGCATTCGGGAGGAGGAATATTGGAGACCTAAATCTTGCAATCTGTGGCTGCAAGCTGGGGACAGGAATAACTCCTTCTTTCATAATCAGACTCAAGCTAGAAGAAGCTTTAATTCTATAGTGGAGATAAATACAGGAGACCAATCCTTCTCCGACTTTGCCAACATCAAAAAAGTTTCCCATCAACACTTCAAATAATTGTACACAAAGGATAAGAAATCAAGTCTCAGCTCCAACATGCTCGAGTTGGTCCCTCTAAAGGTCAATGCCCAAATGAACGCTATGCTGACTGCTCCTATCACCGTCAATGAAATCAAGCAGGCCCTTGATGAAATGGATCCGGATAAGGCTCCTGGGCCGGATGGGTTCACTACTCAATTCATTAAAACTTGTTGGAACATTGTCAAAAATGATCTCTACAAAACTATTTTAAAGTCTCAGACCTGCCACAAGCTTGGGGGCAACACTAACTCGGCCTTCTTGGCCCTTATACCTAAAGAGAAGGGTGCCAGTTCTTTCAACAGATTCAGGCTAATTTCCCTCTACAAAATTGGCTACAACCTCATCACTAAAGTCATGGCTAACAAACTGAAAAGCCTTCTACTGGAAATAATTTCTGACAATCAAGGGGGATTTGTCAAAGGTATGAAGCTAACGGATAACTTCATTATTGTTCAGGAAGTGATCCATTCAAGCATTCAAAGATGATAAAAAGGCATGGCTGTCAAGCTGGACCTCGCTAGTGCATTTGATAGATTTAGGCACAAGTTTCTCTTTGGGGTTATGCATCAATTTGGTTTTGACTGCCGTTTTATAACCTGTGTCAAGGCCTGCATTGTGGAACCATGGATTTCCCCACTTTTCAATGGGTGTGTTGCTGAATTCTTTAAGGCAAGTCGCGGGATAAAGCATGGATGCCCTCTATTCCCCCTTCTCTTTGTCATTCAATCCTCTGTCCCCAATTTCATACTGGAGAAAAGACAAATAGAGCAAGAGCTTATGGGTCTTAGGATCATCGGGGGAGTCAGAGACATCAATCATGCTCTCTTTGCTGATGATTCCATCCTTCTGGGGGTGCTTCCTCCACCTCGGCCTCCCGCTTCAAGCTAGACCTGGATCGCTACTGCCTGGATTCTATGAGTGGACTTAACATGGGAAAATGTTTCATTTATGCTTGGAACCTCACTAGCCACAAGCTGAGCGTGATCACCAAGATTTTGGGTTTCAAAGCCTCCACGTAATGGGTGTCTTTTAAATATCTTGGGTTACCAATCTTTCAAGGATGCCCACTAGGGAGGGACTGGTACCCCTTGCTAGAAAAATTCAAGCTCAAAATGCAAGCCTGGGGCACGTCGTAGCTCAATCCAGCAAGTAAGATTGTTCTCATTAAGTCAGTCCTTAATAGTCTTCCAATCTTTCAAATGTTTGTTCTGTTGGCTCTGGTGGACATTCTTCGCAATATGGAGCAATTCATTTGCTCTTTTTTCTAGAAGGGAGGGAAGAATAACGCTAAGATAATTCCATTGTTTAGTTGGAATAAGGTCGCTATGCCGCTACTGTAAGGTGGCCTTCACATAAAAGATATCAGGGAGCACAATATCGCTCCGGGGGCCAAGATCTTATGGCGACAGGTAGCAAGGAATCCAGGATGGGCACAGATTACTCTATGGAAAAAATACAGCTTCAGAAAGCGACTTTGTAGCCTGGAGAACTTCCAATCTAATCAACAGGGCTCCTTGATCCATCAGTTGTGCAAACGCGCTCTCCCGCTGCTGTGTGACCTCTTGTTCTGGATTCTAGGTAATGGGAAGCGGATCAACTGGTGGAAGGATAGGATCATGAAGGCATAAGCGATAGGGGATGATCCTAAGTTGCTGGAGCTAAGAAAGTGGATGATTGCAGATGGTCGATGCATGCTCTGAGACATTTCACAATGGGACAGTAACAACTAGGCAAGGTGGTAGAAGATAGAGGTGCCTACTCATATGGACCAAGCATGGGCCAAATTCATGGTAGTGCTAGCTAGGAAAACCCCCTTAAAAATAAGAAAAAAATACAGAAGGAGCTAGGGTTCCTTGAAGGGATGTTATTCCGTAGCAGAAGGCTACAAGTGTCTTAAGGCCATTCCCACTGTCCCCTACAACCTTGCGATTTGGAAAGGGATTTGGTAGGTTACAAGTATTCTGAAGATTAACATTTTTGCTTGGCAGCTGGGGCATATCAATATCCTCACAGCTGAAAACATGCAACGTCAAGGCTTCCACGGCCCCTCTCGGTGCCCGATCTGTCAACATCAGGAGGAAATTTCGGTCCACATCTTTCTCGAGTGCCTCTGCACTCGGGACATTTGTAATGAAATCTTACTGATTTGGAACAACAAGCCTATCCTCCCAACCAACATCATGGGTTTGTTTTCTAATTGGGGAGACCTGTTTCTTGAGTCCTTCCCCAGGAAAGGCTGGCCATACGAGGGTGGATGACTATCCCTAAAATCATTTGTTGGAAGATTTGGCTTGAAATAAATGCCCAAATCTTTCAAGAGAAGGCCCTAAACAAGCAACAAATCGATGTGAAAGTCAGAACCTTATTCAAAGAAATAATTCAAGCCAAGGTGAACCAGAAGCAGGCTGGTATATTAAATTAGCAAGGTAGGGAGTGGTGCCAGCATCTCGGGCTAAACCTTCTGTTGAAGAGGTAAATCCCCTCTGCGGACAGAGGCGATCCCTACTAGCCCAGATCAGGTCTAGCAACAATCAAACACGCTACAGTGCAGGTTCCTAATTGCAAATAAACCGACTTGTGATGAAGGCTTACCTGGAATCCAACGCTGTCGTCTGTAGAAGAGGTGGTGCTCCTGTTCCTTTGCCCTGGTAGATCACAATCCTCACGATCTCCATGATCGGACACCTGCACATGCAAGAAACAACACAAACGCAAGCATAAAATCCAGTATATAAAACTATATGTCAGTCGAAGAGGACATAACTCATGAACATAATCAAGAACAAGAGTGGAACCATAACCAATAGTCGCTTATCATTAATGAGTCAAAAGAAGAATACAACCATAGCTTCGACGACAAGACTCTCCTTTTCAAGGTCAAGCAGGGGCACAATACAGTCTCAATAGCTCGTCAAGGATGGGACAAGCCCCTCTCTCCCGTATACTTGGCAATAGTCTCCTTGCTTGGATTTGGCCTTAAGGGAATCAAGAAGGCCTTGCGCATATGATCCGAAAGCTCTTGGGAAACTAGCTTGCAAAGGAGATGAGCAAGCTTTTATAGATGGAGGAAGGGAGTTGGGATCCCTATAATTATGGGATTGGCCCTATCATCAAGGAAGCTTCCATGAGAGGTGGAAAACCACTTCCTCTCTATGGAAATTCGTAGCCAAACCTCCCAACTCAAGATAGATATCAATCCAGGAATTTGTTAGGACGAAACTTCCACCATTTATTTTTAAAAAACACCTCTTAATATGGTTGGCGGTGCATCTCTATGACAGAGCGCCAATTGGCGCGCCCTCTTTGGAGGATTTGCCCCCTTGGCGCGAGGGTTGAACTGTGGAACCGCGCCAATGGAAAAAGATCTATTTTTAGGGTTTTTTGCAGGGAGATGTCTTCAGGGCAATGAAAGCTCATCTTCAGAGGGATGCAATGAAATTATTTTCAAGTCTTGTCTCTACTCACAGGTCACGGAATGAGCCCTCCAATGTGCGGGATGGGGAATGGCAGGGATGGTGACAAATTGCTGTGTAACAGATGCCCCCTAAAGCATGAGGCTCGAGAGAGAGAGAGGGGTGAAATGCTTTACGAGAACATGTTGACTGAAAACACTGCCATCGGAAAACCTGCGGAGTGAAGTACAACTGATGTCTCAGATACATGATATATATGCGTGGTATGGGCGCAGCCATCCATAACAAAGTATACAATAATCGAGATCCAAGGCATGGATGCAGCCATCTAGAGAGGATCGATAAATAGACTCAGGTATGGTCGCAGCCATCCAATCAGTGAGTCATGTAAATAATCATAATAATCCATGAAATCGCAGCCTGGATTACAACAGACACAATCCAAGGTCTTGCGCTCCATTTCGACCCGAACAAAGTACAAGTCCAAGCATGCGAATATGTAAGGTGAAGTCGAACATGCAAGAACATCGTCTAATTACCAGCCAATGATGAAAGATGTTAACAGACGCGAGAGGAACCACCAATAATGACAATGGCCCTCAAGGTACTATAGGTACAATCTACGGCATGTGAATCAATGAGCTGGCGTCGAACACCCGTAGAATCACTCGATCGGAGGCCAATGATGAAAACCTCACATCGAATGTGACGAACCTGCCATTAAGGCATGCAGGCTCCAAGGTACCATGAGGGAGTCCTTAGATCAGCTTTCTGGATAATGAGTTGAAGTCGACAGGAAGTGACCTTGATCGAAGTTGGGCCATAGTGTTTCCCACATCATCGACACGAGACAGAGGAACATGATGTTTTTGTGAATCAGGATCATATGAGAATCAGAGGAAGGTTGATACTTTGCAGAGGTCAACTTCTCTTGAACATAAACGGCACAATAGTGGATTTGGCAGTATTTAACATCAACGGATCAGAGGTCATGGTGGCGAGGCAACGAGCAGATGAGAGGTCAAAAGGGATTATCCAAACCCACGGAGGCAAGTGAAGAACGAGATGAGATGTCCCCAACCCGACACGAATGCAGACAAGTGCCATGTTCAAGAGCGACATACCGCCAACACGACAATGGTGCTGGTTCCATTTTCCCCCACAATTTCTGGCGAGTACCCCAATTATTTTGATAACAATATTGAAGGGGATAGCATATGCTTGTAATATAAGTCCGCCATTTGGGCGAATCCATCCTAGTACATTTAACGAGCCCTAGGAAGGAGAAACTCGGAGAAAGTCATTTCGACTGAGTCCAATGTCATCAGGGTTTAACGAGTTTGACAAAGGAAGAACTCGGCGTCTTTTCATATTTAGAGAGTTTGAAAAGACAGCAGAAAAGTAAACTCTAGCGGTCCCTTTTCGTAAATAGTTCCTCGGACCCGAAAAGGTAGAAAACAATATCCGAGAAAACCTCCTAGTTGCGATAGGCTAGGGTATTCCTTTTTCGTAAATAATCCATCCCAACCCGAAAAAGGGGTAAACATATACCAGGTGGATGTCGATTCGCGTCCACTTTAACGAGATCGAAACGACAAGGGCCTCGACGATCTTTTCATGTTTAGAGAGTCAGAAAAGAGCTGAAAGATGACTCCAAAGTGACTTTTTCGTGTATTTACCGAGTCTGAAAAAGTATAAAATGCAACTCATTTCACCGTTTAAGTCACGTAAAAAACCTAGTACTGCACAAACAACAAGTGTAAAACCCATTTTTGACAAAATATATTAAAATATTCAGAAAAATAACTTTCAAAATCTATTATGAGTTCAAAAAGTTATAAATATGTCAAATGGTAAAAATAAAATTACTTTTCACTATTTACCTCACTGAAGAGCAGCAGTGGTCCATTTTGTGTGCGAACTTCTGACGGTGATTGCAACCGATCCGGGCTACCATTCAGATTCCCTTTTATTCTAGGTAAGAGGCGCTTCTTTGTACTCCATTTCAATCCATTTTTCATGAATTTTTATTGTATATTAGACTTCTGTGAGGAATTTTTGAATTTTTAGGGCTCCGCCCATTGGCGCGGGTATCCAGCATGGACCCGCGCCAATGGCATTTTATTTCCAAAGGGCCCGCGCCAACTGGCACGACTGTTAGTAAAACAGTCACGCCAGTGGCACAATCTAATTTTCCGCTTGAAATTTCCACACAATGAATGAATTTCATGAATTTTTAAGGATATCAGAGGTCTAATTGAAGTTTATTGACCATGTGAATGTAGGAAACCGATCAAAATGGTCATTGAGTGGAAAGAGAGGGAGCACGGGGAAGAGGATGAACAGGCCATGGAGAATGAAACTTTCATGAATGCCCTCAAGAACTGTGGGCTTAAGAATTTCTTCCTAACACCTTGCTTATGAGCTCAGCCTGAGCTCCTACAGTAACTGATCAGCATATGGGACGAACATGAACAAGTGTTCAAATTGCGGGACCAAGTATTAGAACTAGAGGTCTCTGACGTATACTTCATAACTGGATTATCGCGCAGAGGTCCGATGCCCATATTGACAGGGAGCAGACCGTCTGGTGAGAATATGGAGCAAGTGATGGCACGAGTGTGCCGAGGGGCACGACTGGGATCAGGAAGTGGAAAGGTGGACATCCATACTATTCCTGATCTAGCACTCAGGGTAGTGCTTCATACCATCACGTGGGCCGTGGGATCGCAGGCACCACACGAAGCAACAAAGGCCCAACTCTTACTGGCCTCAGAGTGCATGAGTCCCCTATTATTCGACTGGGCCACAGCAGTGACGATAAATATCAAGAGACAGCTCACGTAGTGTAAGTAGGCCAAACTGAAACAGTTTGGCTACGGTTCTATCCTGGTATCGTTCATTCTGGAACGATTACCAATCTTCCAGGGCCAAGGGGCCATAGTATCTCAGTCGATCCTACGAGAGCCACGAATGGCTCGCTGGGCGGCACTGATGCCCAGAGCTGGAGGAGGCCAACAGATGTCCTGGAGGCCGGAGTTTTTCGGGTGGTTGCGGCATCAGTTGATTGTAGTGGAAGACTGGCCTTATGCAGGAACCGATTTCACTGGAGACCCAGATCTCCCACTGCCGGAGGGAGATGATTGGGACGAGGAGTTGGGTATGATCTCTTCTCTTTTTTATTTTTATGATTTATGATTTTTTTTGGTAATACATGTTTTTCCTGACACATTTTATGTGTATGCCGACCTAGGCCCAGAGAGACCAGCCGGTATGTCTCCTATCGCGCGGAGGACTCTTCACGCACCTGATCCTCAGGCAGAGGGTGCAGAGGGAGGGGAGTTGATCCAGAATCTCGAGGGTATTGCCCGAGGGATCCCAGACTACGCCCGGCTGGCAGATGTACCGATGGCGTACCAGAGACATACGGTGGGAGTGCCTAGTCGCCTCCACCGACTTCTGAGATGCTTAGTGCGTGCAGTCACTTGTTATCATGAGCACCATGCGGATTAGACTCCTAGGGCTTTTATCATGCATATTTTTTGAGAGACATATCGTCTCCGGATGTATTAAGATGAACATATATATTTTGATTCTAATGTGATGCACACTATGCAAACATCCGATATCTATATATATACATATCTATTTCTGGATGGATTTTCCTTTTACATGTGATGATGATTTACAAATTGCGCAAATGTCTATCTAGCACCAAATTAGCTACTGCATCTGTCAATGTATTCATATGTCTGGGTATATGTTGATATGTAATATAGTCAAAATTTCTTTCCAGTAAACGAATACGCAGATACAGACGTAAAATGGATGGGTTTCTTACTGAATAGTGTCCGTTTAGTTGTGATACTACAAGTTGCGAGTCTAGATACACAAGCAATTCATGGATACCGAGGTTTACAGCCTCGGTTAATAATTCTAACACAGCAGTATATTCTGCGATGTTATTTGTAGTACGTCCCAGACACACACCTTGCAGGTTGACCAACTCACCAGCAGGATCGTAGATTACCCAGGCCGCCGAAGACAGATTCCTGGTACTGCGAGAGGCACCATCCGCGAAACCAACAAACGGATTGATGGACATCTGCACAATCAGGAAGACCCGATCAGCAGAAAGATGTTTACATCGCAAACCAGACCACACATGCACACAAATAACACACTTATGTACACACACCACACCAAAAATGACTTCAAGTGTAGTATTTTTTTAGGTATAGCCCATTTCTGGGCTGCGCCAGCGGAACTCCTTCATAATCTATAAGCTCATAAGCCCCATTCTTCAAAACGTGTTTTACTATGTAGGGCCCATGCCACATAGGTTGGAACTTACCGGCCCCAAGCTTGTCATGCGCTTGATCGTATAAGAGGACGAAGTCTCCTTCGATAAAGGAACATGGAGAAACTGATTGATCAAAGTGAGCTTTGACCCGCTTCTTTTGTGCTTCAATGACTAAAGCAACTAATCGACGGGTTTCATCTAACCGTTCTAGATACAAAAGACGTTCTTCCTCGGTAGAAGTATCGGGTGGAAGTTCCACAGCTAATTTCAAAGAAGGAATCTCGCATTCAACCGAAAGAGTTGCTTCCAGACCATACACCAATTGAAATGGTGTGAATCCAGTTGCACTCTTTGCAGATGTCCGGTATGCCCATAGAGCTGAGAACAGTTGGAGGTTCCAATTGGATTTGTGAATACCAACTGTTCGTTGAAGCATAGTGACCAAAACCTTGTTCACTGCTTCAACCTGGCCATTTTCCTGAGGGTAATATGGCGTTGATCTATCCTGACGCAAGCCCAATCTTGAAGTCAGCTCGGCCATCATATAATCTCGGAAGTGAGTACCATGATCGGTGACGATGGCTTGAGGGACCCTGAAACATGCAATGATGTGGTTGAATATGAACTGAGCAGCTGTCTTACCGTCAGCAGCAAGTGTAGGCATCGCTTCGGCCCACTTAGTGAAGTAGTCGACAGCGACGATTATATACGCATGCCCCCCGGCCGAATGAGGGTTACATGTCATAAAGTGCACGCCCCATTTTTCAAAAGGGCCGACGGTAATAACAGGATGCAAGGGGAGAGGCGGCACGTGCATCCTACGCTGAAACACCTGGCACACGTGACATTTACGGACTGCAACGATACAATCTTTGAATATGGACGACCAGAAGTAACCTGCTCGCAGAATTTTCTGGGCAGTAGCATATCCGGACATATGTCCACCACAGGCGCCACTGTGGCAGTCATTTAGGACCCTTTCAGCCTCTTCCAAGGTTAGGCAGCGACGAAGCACCGAATCTACTCCAACGCGATATAAGGTATCTCCTACGATGCGGTAGGGTTGAGAGTGATGCCGAATCCGTCGTCGGGCATCTTTAGTCAACTCAGACCGAAATGTGGAGGTATGAAGATACACAATTATGTCACTGTACCAAGGGTCGCGAGTACTGATGAGGAAAAGATTTTCGTCCGGGATATGATCCTCGGAGAGTGAAGGAGTGGCGTCTGTTGGGAGTGAGCATATAAGAGCCGCGAAAACAAGTGATTTGGTTGAATTAGCAGTAGTGAACTCTAAGTCAAACTCCTGCAGGATAATAATCCATTTGGAGTATTTGCCCCCCAGTAATTGTCGAGAAATAATATATGTCATGGGGTTGCAATCCGAAACCACTGTTATCGTACGCAACAGGATGTAGTGGTGAAAGCGTTGTACAACGTGTACTGCAGCTAACGCCAACTTCTCGACGTGAGCATAACGCGTTTCTGTATCGAGAAGGTTTCGTGATAGATAATAAACAACATGTTCATTACCATCATCATCATCCTACACCAGAACCATAGCTATGGTGCTAAACGTGGCGGCGAGATACAAAGTGAAATCATGGCGATAATCAGGAGGACGAAGCAAAGGAGCATTAACCAGTAATGTCTTTAGCTTCTCAAAGGATTGCTGAGTAATTTCGTCCCAATGGAACGGAACGTTCTGCTTTAATAGGCGCGTGAATCCTTTAGCCACCTCCGCGTAGTTCGGGATAAAGCGTCGAAGGAAGTTTGCTTTTCCTTGTAGACTCTGCAACTGATATAATGAGGAGGGTGACGGATGATGACATTGTCTTTACATGCACACAACTGCCTTTGGAGACTATGCAACTGGGAAGATGGCCAAAATCCGAAAGAAGACGCATTTATGAGGATTAAGTCCATTATTGGGCGCCTTGCCAAGGAAAACTGTGAGGTGTTTGTAGCAGTCCTCTCACCTAGCTGAATGAGCTGGCAAGTCGTCCAGATAAGGCTGATAGATATGGCGAATGTCATGGAAAGCGTAAGACATCGCATGCTGAAAAGTGGCTCCAGCGTTCTTCAAGCCGAACGGGAGCTTTTTATACGCGAAAGTACCCCATGGACAAATGAATGTAGTCTTGTGTTGATCAGCAGGTAGAATGTTGATCTGATTATACCCCGAAAAACCATCCATCAAGGAATATATCTCACTTCTAGCACATTCGTCGATGATCTGGTCTATGAACGGAGTGGGATAGTTATCCTTCGGACAGGCGCGATTAATATCGCGGTAATCAACACAGACCCTAATAGTACCCTGCTTTTTATCGACAGGGACAATTTTGGAAACCCATTCTGTGAGGGGGATGGGATAAATAAAGCCTGCGTTCAGAAGTTTTTCAACTTCTGCCTTAATTGTGGCAGCTTTGCGAGGATGCACCGGGCGTAAGCGTTGGCGCACGGGCTTCGCACCAGGGTAGGTTGGAATCTCATGCACTACGATACTGGGATCAATCCCAGGCATTTCCTCGTAGGACCAGGCGAACACATCTCTGAATTCTTTAAAAATATCAGTATAGACTTGAATCTCATCAAGAGAACAAGTCACTCCCACATGTATATTCTCAACGATCCCCGGTTTAACGGAGATGTTGATCGGGATGGTTTGAGTGATATTACTCAGGTTTCCCTCCGAAAGAACCTCGTGCATCAATATGGGCGTTTGGAGAGGAGGAGTAGGAACCTGAGATGCATAACGCTCTAGACAATCCGACATTGCTCCTAGGCAGGGCATAAAGGAGGAACGATGATGTCCATCGCTCCAAGGCAGCTCCTCAAGAGACATTGTTTCAATAATGGCTTCATCGGAAGGAAAAGTCTCTTTCAGAGGATCAGGTGCATCGGCCTGACCAAGCCAGGGGGATTGAGAGTAGACATCTAGAGCCATGCTCAAAGGAGCATGCTGAGGAGGTGGAGGATCAGATGCGGCAACAATTTCACAGTAGCTAATCTCTACTGGAGTCAAGGGCATTGATTCTCCAAACTCAAACACCTGCTCAGGTGTAGGGATGAGCCAGGGGTCATCAGACCTGGAAATCATGTTAACTTGAGCGGTGTGCGGTGGTGGTGCAGGAAAAATACCCATGAGGACAGTGTCCTTGAAGAGACTGGGTCCTACACTGTCAGGGGGATTTGGGATCTGATCCACGTATGGAACGTTGTTCTCGGAGGTGGAGGTGAAGAAGGACAAATGATCCACCGTAACTATTTTTCCCTCGTGAGGGAACTTAAGGAGTCGAAAAACAGTGGATGGCACGCATAGCATGGCATGAGTCCAGCTGCGGCCGAGAAGTATATTGTAGTTGAGCTTGGCGTCAACCACTTCTACTTCTACGCTGACAGTCTTCCCCTGTAAAGTGATTGCCAGACTCTCGAGAACACCCAGGGGTTTGGATTCTCGACCATCGAATGCCTCTAGGGCATTGGGAGATGACGAAAGGGCCGGAGAGCCAATGGCCTTCCAGCAAGCGGATGACATGACGCAGGTAGAGGCACCTTCATCCACAATGGCCCTATGGATGTTAAGACCATTAATCCCGACTTGAATAACAAGAGCGATCTTATGTGGAAGTCGGGGGGTGAAATTCTCTAAATCGAAGGTGAGAAGACTCGAATCGGCAGGATCAATGCCACCGATTGCAGACAATAAAGCCTTTCGTTGTGAAGGACAACTCTAAAGAACTTCTAGTGCAGACATAGCAAAAGGCGCTTGTCCCAAATCCTCAACAATACTGTAGTGCTGAGCGGCACGGGCATTCGGATTATAAGAAGATCTTCGTAAAACACCTTTAGAAGGTGGCTTCACAACAGGTTCAGGAGTAGGCTTCTCGATTTCCAACGAACCGGAGACAGGTGGGGGAGGTTTTCCATCCGCAACTGCCTTCCCAGGTGCCTACCGCGATTCGTTGTAATCCTTTGAACGTGTGGCAACAGAGATAGGTGCAGCACCATTCATCATAAAAACTTGGGACCCAAATGGTGCAGATGATGAAGGTTGTTCAACCATCTGGGTCTGCTGAGAAGGGAATGGCTCTTTAAGAACTGCCAAAGTCCCTTTAGAGCCCTTGAGAAGTTGACTAACCTCGGATCATCGTGGAAAATCCTTGGTATAATGGTCTCCTTCACAAATGAGGCAGGGGTACTTCGGTTTACGTTGAGAACCATCCTCAGCACAAGATTTGGATTCTGGCTTTGGGGCGTCAGATTTGGATTTACCTTTGCCCTTCTTTTTCCCTTTGGAGGTTTTCTCCGTAGGATTGGCCTGAACGGCATTAACCACCACGGTTTTTCCAGAATCTGACGAGGCAGGATGAGCAGGAGTATTGTTGGAAGAATTAGACTTCTGCTTCCCATTCGAAGATTTCTTCGAATTCTGAGACACGGAACCAATGACACCGTCTACTGCAGGGGTAGGTGGAGCCTTAGAGGTTCTGTACCATGGAGCATCAGGCAAGATATCATAAAGCATGCCGGACTGAGAATATACAAGATCCAGATATTGGGCACGCGCAATGGCTTGTTCCTCCGTCACACACGCTCCCATCGCAATATCTTGGGCGATTTTGTTCACGAAGGAGGTGGTGAACCAGTGAGTTAGTATCTGATCAGGTATATGAAACTTGATCAGTCTACGATGGCGCCGCCACTCATGAATGTGATAAAAAATGTGAGTGGCTTTGTCCTGCTTCAAAGAAGTCAGGAGGTGCGTCTCGACTTCATAACGAACCGGTAACTGAAAGTGTGTCATAAAAGCCATGGCTAAGGAATTGAAATCTTGGAAGATGCCACGGGATAACTCGATGTACCACTTAGCAGTAGCTCCAGTCAAAGTGCGCTGGAAGAGGCGCAGACGAATTGAATCATCGACCCAAGAGTTAGACGAACACCAAAGATGATACGTCATCACATGCGCTTGGGGGTCCTCCCCAGCTTTACCCTCAAACTTGGGGCAATCACCTGGTATCTTGGTAGGAACCGAAGGCCAATAAGGATTATGCAAAATCGGATCATTGGTCAATTTTGAAACATCCGGCAACTCCAAGGTGGCCAGGAATGGCAATGGCGGATTGACCGGCATGCCAGGCCCGGGATGATGGTACCTGTACTCCACACTGGTTGTGAATATCCTTGCCCCCATGGGTTCTGTCCCATAGGATTATGACTGTAGGGGGCGTAGGTCGTATAGCCAGACTGATTTGGCTACTGGTAACCAGTGTGTGGGGCTTGATAACCAGAGTACGGACCCTGATTATATGTCGGCCCAGTGTAAGCAGCATTTGGATTTGGCTGCTGAGTATAGGTGAAACCCGGTGGATGAGGATAATACTGAGAACCTCGGGGCTGGTTATAATTTGGTTGAGATTGACCATGAGGATAATAACCGCCCTAAGGATGTGTCGACTGTTGATAGGTGGAACCCTGCGGAGCCTGATAACTAGGGCGCAGCTGTTGATTTGGCTGCGGGATCGAATGAATCGACTGCTGAGTAGGGTTAGTTGAATGAGCGGATTGCCCTGAGTGAATAGGTTGACCCGGCTGAGCGGGCTGCCTTGAGTGAACAAGTTGACCCGGATAGACAGGCTGTGCCGGTTGCGTAGGTTGACCTGGCTGTGAAGGAGCCCCAGGTTGTGCCGGATGGATCGGTTGGCCTGGAGGCGGAACACCAGGTTGTACCGGATGGGCCGGTTGGCCTGGTGGAGGAATAGAGCCAGGTGGTTGCTGGTAACTGGTTTGACCTGGAGCAGGACCATAGGATGGTCCCGACTGATATGCAACGTTGGAAACAACAGGATACTGCGGTTGCATAGGTGGAGAAGGTTGGGTTTCCCCCCAAGGACCATAGACCGGTCCCGGTTGGTACCCTGGCTGAGGCTGTATAGGTTGACTGGAAGGGTTGTAATACTGTCCTTGCAGACCGTACGATGGCCCTTGCTGGCCCGCAGGATAGCCTTGCACGGGCTGCCGCTACGAGTCATAAGGATAGCCAGGTTGGCCTGAAGGTTGGCCTTGGAAAGGTTGCCCTTGCGGGTTATAAGCCTGGTTATAAGGTAAACCTTGAGCATGGAGGTGAGCCTTAGGAGCGGGTAGACGTAAAATGTCCCCGTGCTCATCATACTGATCTGGAAAAGCATACACGGGTGTACCATCCTGTGCATAGTGCGAAAAATAAGAGCAGTTAGGATCTTGGGAGGATGGTCCAACCTCGGGGTTCGACTGTTGTAGGGACAACCGATACTCCTCTGGAGAGATGTTCTCCAGTATAGCAGTCACTAAATAAACGTCTTTAGGAGGCAGCATAGCCCTCGCAGAGGGTGTCGTGACAGCGGGTGCAGAGGCGGCCACACAGACAGTGGGCCGAGAGGGTACAGAAGTGACGGGTGTCCGAGGAGACACCCCCAGTGAAGGAGCAACCGACCTCGTAGAAGGAGTTGACACTCCCATAGAGGCTGCGGCGGAAATGATCTGACCCAAGGATCTATACCCTGCTGGCAATGAGAGACCGGATGATGACATAACAGCAGGTTCAGAGTCGTCTCCTGGAAATAATCTCCGAGGAAATAACTGGTAATCTTCACCGGACGTTGGAATTTCCTCACTGGAATCACTCATGTTTGAGCCTGCCGCTAGATCTCGTAATAAACAACGAGGACTGGGAGGAAAAACAACAGCTATGAAAGGCGAACCCGATGTAAGAGAAAGGAACTCAGCTCCTAATCTCAATTCAGACAAAGGGTTAGAAAAGGGCCAACTGAACTCAACTGGTCCTCTAAAGGGTTGCTCAGCAAGAACCGGTCCCCCGTCAGGAAACTCGGAAACAATGGGCTGTTGTGGTTCAACAGAGGATTGGGAAACCTTTGATGAATCGTCCGTATAAGGACTGCCAGTAGACGAAACCGAGGGTTCCGCCACTGTGGTAGTAATGACAAGAGAAAAATATCAAACACACACACGGGCTGAAAAAGAGTCAAGACACACAATCAGATGGTCAACAAGCAGAATCTAACAAGGCGTGTGATCGTGGGTGATTAATTTTTACCACATTGAAAAATAAGAAACTTCACCGTTTCATGTTTTAAGAGTCGAGAAATGGTTGAAAAGGTGACTCTATCTCTTTCAGATTTGACACAAGTGTGAAAAGACAAGCGCTTGGTGATCCTTTCAAATTTAGGGAGTCAGAAAAGATCAAATGACCACTCAGGAATACTAGGCAAAAGGGTGTACCAAATAACCATGAACTGCAATATACACCTTGGTTCCAATAATGAAAGAGAGATCAACCAAGGACTTTCCGTACGTGCAGGCAATCTCCCCGAATGCTGTGTCCGGTGTATCACGGGTATAGGGCGGCAGCCTCGGCTTCCTATGGATAAAGGATTGAAACCTAGTGGGGTCTCCCTTTATATACGCGACGGTACGGGGAGCACAAGTCCGTGCTAGTGCTGTCTAAAGCCAAGAGGCGAACGACAACTACTAGGTTTTAAGATGCCGGAACATGTCTCTAGCCTAGACCTCTAAATGTGTTTCGTTAGATTTCAATGCTGCCTTAGTGTAAATTGAGCAAATTTTAAAGTTTATCTTCAATTACGTTTAAGTTTTCAGGCCCTAACGAATGTGATGTCTGAAAAATCTCCTAAATGCAAAACTACATGCCACAGTATGTCATTTCGTTCGATGAAAGCTAGCTATAGAGGAGTTAAGAGCTTTTTTACACAAACAAAATGATCGGAAGACAACCAGTGATATCTCTAATGCAGCTAATGAAATCAAAAACTTTTCTTTCAAAGTCACTAATTGCTAATAACACCGAAAAGATTTTAATTTGCACTAATCAATCAAAAGCAAAAGATATTTTTTTTTATATTTTCAATGTTTGAGGGCTAGGTGCACTAAACAAATTGAAAACAAATGAGAAGAAATTTGAGAAATGATAATAAGAGAGCAAAACAAGCAGATTTCACTCAATGGGACAAACAATCAGATCTCAAATCGACCAAAAGTCTCTCAAAACCAAGAAAAGTCCCAAAGACACTAATGAGCCGTGTAATCTAGGCCCAAGATGAGGCAAAGCGAAATTCGAATGAAAACGAAATCAGTCACTCAAAAAGCGTAATAAGATGATAGACAACTGTTAAACGAACGCAAGGAAGCAATCCCAAAGTCGACTGAACGAACGAAAACCAACAAACTCCCAAGGGAGGCTCGACTCACAAAAGCACCTAGATGCCCTAGGGCTCGAATGCAAAATCGAAAGAAATAGGCAAAAAACCAAAGGATGGAGGTTACAATCAGTCAAACTAGGCTCCAGTGCACTCAAACAGCCGAAAAAACAAGACCAAAATCACAAGTCAGTCCCAGAAAGCATGAAACATAGCAAACCCTAATAGCTCACAGGATTGGCGCAACTGTGAGCTTGAAATTAGCGCCAGAAAGGCAATGGCGCGGGTGATACACAGGAAACCTGCGCCAATGGGCGCGACTGTCACGCTAAAAAGCGCGCCAGTCGAGTTTACTACAGGAAAATGAAAAACAAACAATCTCAGACACAGACAAGTGATGGCAAGGATAAAACAAAGCCAAAAAAAAGGCAAAACAGTCCAAAGAGCTGACCAAGCAAGCAAGGCGAAGAAATTGACCGAAAAGAGAAGACAATACTCCGAGTTTTTCAGTCCGTAAACTAAACCGGAGATTGACTGAAGCAGCGTTGATCTACTCCGCTAATGCAGAGCAAAAGCATTTCGAAGGCTATCTGGCTGCACTTCAGGCTCCGTCTATAGCTTACAAATCAAACAACAAGCTAAGTCCCCAGTGGAGTCGCCAAATTGTTGAAGAGGTAAATCCCCTCTGCGGACAGAGGCGATCCCTACTAGCCCAGATCGGGTTTAGCAACGATCAAACACGCTACAGTGCAAGTTCCTAATTGCAAATAAACCGACTTGCAATGAAGGCTTACCTGGAATCCAACGCTGTCGTCTGTAGAAGAGGTGGTGCTCCCGTTCCTTTGCCATGGCAGATCACAATCCTCACGATCTCCGTGATCGGACACCTGCACATGCAAGAAACAACACAAACGCAAGCATAAAATCCAGTATATACAACTATATGTCAGTCGAGGAGGACATAACTCATGAACATAATCAAGAACAAGATTGGAACCATAACCAATAGTCGCTTATCATTAATGAGTCAAAAGAAGAATACAACCATAGCTTCGACGCAACACTCTCCTTTGGCGGGTTGTCAGCACAACATGTCTGAATGAAGCTTGTCAAGGATGGGACAAGCCTCTCTCTCCGGATACTTGGCAATAGTCTCCTTGCTTGGATTTGGCCTTAAGGGAATCAAGAAGGCTCTTGCAGCATAAGGATCTTGGGAATTTGGGAACTTGAAGACTAGCTTGCAATGGAGATGGGCAAGCTTTTATAGATGGAGGAATGGGAGTTGGGATCCCTATAATCATGGGATTGGCCCTATCATCAAGGAAGCTTCCATGAGAGGTGGCAAACCACTTCCTCTCTATGGAAATTCGTAGCCAAACCTCCCAACTCAAGATAGATATCAATCCAGAAATTTGTTAGGAAGAAACTTCCGCCATTTATTTTTAAAAAACACCTCTTAATATGGTTGGCACGGGTGCGACTCTATGACAGAGCGCCAATTGGCGCGCCCTCTTTGGAGGATTTGCCCCCTTGGCGCGAGGGCTGAACTGTGGAACCGTGCTAATGGAAAAAGAGCTATTTTTAGGGTTTTTTGCAGGGAGATGTCTTCAG
The DNA here is from genome assembly GCA_034641835.2 of Pinus albicaulis. Classification (NCBI taxonomy): domain Eukaryota; kingdom Viridiplantae; phylum Streptophyta; class Pinopsida; order Pinales; family Pinaceae; genus Pinus; species Pinus albicaulis. The sequence goes on along the minus strand of CM076571.1, from coordinate 80,120,356 downwards.
GGCAATGAAAGCTCATCTTCAGAGGGATGCAATGAAAGTATTTTCAAGTCTTGTTTCTGCTCATAGGTCACGGAATGAGCCCTCCAATGTGCGGGATGGGGAATGGCAGGGACGGTGACAAATTGCTGTGTAACACCTTCCCACTGGTAAAAATATGGAAAAGTGTAGAGAAGAATGGAAAATCATATTAGAGGATGAGGAATTCGACAAATGTAGAAGCAAAAGAGATATCCACACTATATTTTTTGACGGTGCAGAAAAGGGTAATCCGGGGAAGGCCGGAGGAAGAGGAATTATTCGTTGCCCTTCAGACCAAATCATCTCCCACTTTTCCTGGGGTGTAGGGCTTGATTCAAACAATCAAGTGGAAGCCATGGCTCTCCTAGAAGGCTTGAAACAACTGTAAAAACATGGAATCAAGGAGGCTCGAGTCATTGGATATTCACAAAGCCTCATTGGCTTGATTGTGACGCAGTCCCTAAAGATATCTGCTTGCAACGACTGTTCGCTCGTATCAATAAGTTGATCGTGTCCTTTGACACACTCTAGTTCTTTCATGTCCTTCGGAAAAACAGCCAAGATGCGGATATTGAAGCCAACATTGTTGTCTCTTTACAAGAGGGATCTCTCCTCTGCAAAGAGGGAGACTCATGGGATTCCCTGCCTTAGCCGGCTCCTTCTCCTGTCATGTATTTCTGTCTTTTGTTGCAGCAATTTGTTTGTATTGGAAGGTTCGCTAGCCTCTAAGAAATTGCTAGATTGAATGTAAGAAGTAGAGTAGGTGTTTTTTGCTTGGTCGGAAACCCTCTTGAAATTGGGTCTTCAGATGTAATACCTCTGAGCATAAGCCTCGAACCTCTTGAATTAATATAAAATACCCATTTCTATTTAAAAAAAAATCAAAGGTATGTATTAAATTATGAAGTCTTGTTATTCTCTTTGGTATATCCATTCTACGTTACTCAGTATTGTTGTGTATATCTCTCCCGAATCTTAAAAGATTATTGTTTGGGATTATTCATCATCTAACGAATCTACCCACCTTATATACCTCAAATTGTTTGCATAAATAGAACCCTAAAAAAGTTTCTTTGGAAAACCCTAACCTAAGGGTATGTTGATAATATGCGAAACCCTAAACCTACTTAGGCATATTAATGAAGAAATTGCTATACTAGTTGCTATATTAATGATTTCATGTTTCAGATTTTGATATGATCATGAAAGTAATAATTAATTAGAGTTGAAATGGTGATGTTTGAAATCTTGAATTTTTGAAGTTTTGATAGAATAAGGGTTCTCTTTGACATGAATCAAAACTACAAGTAAAATCCTTGTTATGAAAAGTCATAGGAATGAAACCCTAGGTATATATTTATTTGATTGAATCCCTAGCTTAGTCTAGGTCGATGTATTTCTGATATATTATATATTTTCTAATCATATGATGTGCTTATGCATGATGGTAATCTCCTAGAAATATGTGTTGACCAAATTTCTAATAGTCATAAGTTATAGGATTTGAAAGTAAGCTCTAATCAATGTTTGAAAAGTCTAGGGTTTACATCAAACCCTAGTAGTGGTTAAATTCTCTAGTATGTGTATTCATCTGAATCTATATAATATTTGCTGAGAATTTACACATGGAAAAATCTAGGATTTACGTCAAACCCTGGTAGAAGATGTTAATCAAGGTTGTCATTGATGTCAATATGGCATTGACTGAGATGTCAATATTCTTGAGATGCTTGGTTCCAGATGATGATGCCATGACTCTTGGTTGACTAGGAGACCATTAATGATGATGTCAAAGTCTATGAAGAAGTCTTTTCCTAAATGCCTATTGATCAAATTTCCCTAGATGTCCATGAAGGCACCATAATCTCGTGAAGAAGCCCTAAAAATCATGATGATGTGCTTAATCTTGATGAAGAAGCCTAGAACCGGGATGATGTCCTTACCCATGATGTGGAGGACTATAATTAATGAAGTCATATAGTGAGGATGTCATACTCTTGAATGAACACACTTGATAATGGTCTTGATGACATCGTTGAAAGACTACTTTGAAGCTTTCCCAATAACAAATTAATAAAGCATGCACTGTGAATTATCACTACACGATTATATGATGACATAAGATGATGCATTCATTTTTGGATACGATTATGACGTGGATGTCATACATGACCCTATGATGATGAAGAAGCCAAACAATATAGGAGCCAATCATTGGAAAAACCATGCTATCCCAAATATTTTATTCACAAAAATTTAAGGACAACCACAAAGAAAAGTATTTTCCACCACAGTAGAGGCAATATTTGAACATGGAACCTAAACCATCTTAAATATGATTTTTTCCTCTTTCCAATGAGCCTTTACTTGCCCCGAAACTCCCAGCGGTTGATGAGATATGGAATTTTTACATTAAGAAAAATTAACCTTAGCAATGAGCCGACCTATCCTTGTCCTTCTTGTCGGCCTATTTGCAGAGACATGTCCTTTCATTTTGTGGTGATAAAATCACTATTTATTAGAGTTTCGAGCTCATTCTTTGGCCACAAATTTAGTAGACATCTTAGGACCTCGACCATCATCACGGGAAGAAAGGAGAATTTATACATACCTCGATCACTATGGTAAATCACTGTTTGGGAAACATTTAGATCACAAACCTCAATGTTACCACTGCAAAGGACAAAACTGTTGGGATATTTCTTAATTCGGACCTGTGGTCATAAAAACAATGAGTGGTCACCTAAACTTGGTGCTATCACCTCGACTTTCTAGCTGTGGATAGGGCTCAGACATGTGAGGAGGGACAATTTTTTTTTTTAAAGCTCAGTTTAGTAAAAATACACAAAACAATCACCTATATTTGACCTCGGATTGTAGCCTTGTGGAAGGTTAATTATGGAGATCGAATTTGTTATTGAAGGTTTAGATTTGTGCCTCGGATCTATAGTAGACAATATCTATGGTTCACCTTGACTGAAGGAGCTTGAAGATGTGGTAAATATGTTGGTTTTTGGGTCAGTGGATTTGTGGAAGGAACAATCACCAATGCATACTTGTTGACAGTATCCTCGAACCTTTGAGCTACAATCACTTTCTTGGAACATTACTCAAGTCTCGAACTTGGTGCTACTTTGAGGAATAATCATCTCTTAAGGTCAGACTTGCGATAAGCCCTTGGAGGCTTAGATTTCAGGCTTGGTCACCTGTGGAGGAATAAGGAGTTGTGGGTGAAACCATTTTTGAAGGAACAATTTTGAGGGCAACACAGTTAGAGCAGAGTTGTAGTGAGCTCCTGAAGTAAACAGTGATACAAAGAAGACAAACTTGGCTACTTGGAAAGAGTTGTTGAAGTCTGTGTTAGTACAACTTTGTTGTGCAGACCTTGGGCTGGATGAATCAAGACATATCCTGGAGACATTGTTAAGTGCACTTGAATAACACCTTGGACAAATTCTTGGAGGCACCCTTGGGAGATCATGATGAATTGAAGCCATCATGAAGTGACCTTGGTGATTTTTCTTAGGTATCACGAAGAACAATGGAGACACCTTCATGTGAAGAAATCAAGTTTGTTATTGATGATGTGATGTGGAGACTATAGTGAAGACTAAGCTGAAGATTGCCAGGGCTTGTTGAAGAAGACATTGGGAGCCGTGAAGAATAACCAAATATATCTTGACTAATTGAAGCAGGAGGTTAGAGCCTCATAGATACAAGGTTGGTGCCTTGGAAGACATGGTTGGAACCCTAGAGGATAGGAGTTCTCAAGAGACCATGTTGGAGCCTATACCAGATATAGGGTTGGAGGCCTTGAGGCTGGTGCCTCAGAATTGACAAGGTTGGAGCCTTGGTTTTCCTAGTCGATGCGTGGAAAATATAGGTTGGAACCTGAGAGATTGAAGATCAGTGTCTTCATATAGGGTTGGAGCCCTACATATGTAGTACTTGATTTATTGCAAAGAAGAAATTAATAATAGCATTTATTCTTATTGTTTATTTTGTGTTCTAAATATAAGTGATCTAACTGGTAAAAATAAAAATTGAAAAGAAATATTGATTCACCCCCCTCTTAGTATTTCCAGCAGTTGGGATCAGAGCCAGTACCTTCGCTCATAAGCCTAACAACTTGAAGGTAGATCCATAGAACACAAATGGAAAAGCCAAGGAATAAAACCATCAACCCTTCTAAATATGTCTCTTCTTCAACCATGAAAGTACAAGATGTTCAAATTGGGAAAGCCCCATTGTTCAATGGAAACTTTAATATATGGCAGGCAAAATTGAGGAATTTCTTAAAGACTCAAGGTGTTGAAGTCTGGAAATTGGTGATTACTGATAACATGATGGAAGGAGAATCCAAGGAGTATAATACAAAAGAAATGAAAGAAATCTTGAACGGGCTACCTGATTCTATAAAGGCCAATTTGGAAAAATGTACGTCAGCAAAAGGCATATCGGACAAAATTCATGATCTTCACTCTAAAGGAGCATTGACCATGACCTCTAGTCAAGAAGATGATGGAAAGCAAGAATGAAATCTAGAACCCATCAAAGAAGTTTAAAATAAGAACGATGACATCAAGGCCAAAGAAGACCTATAAGAAGAAGAAAGCAAAGAATAATTTGAATAAGATCTCCTGACCAAGCTTATAGATGCCATGGAAGAGATTAACAGTTTGAAGAAGGAAAATGAGGAACTTAAGAAGAAAGCGTGAGATGGTGACCAAGACAATACAAGGAAGGAAGTTTCACTTTTCAACCTTCAAGTACAAGAAAGAAATGAGGAGCTCGTCAAACTTAAGGAGGAATTTCAACAAAACGAAAGAAAGAATCATGAAGAAGTCATATCTATGAAAAATCAATTAGATAAGCCAAATAAAAGGGAATAAACTTTGTCAAGCCACCTTGAACAAAAACTTAAGATCTTGAACAATCTTGAAGCAGAGATTGGTCAATACAAGGAAGAGGTCTCCTCTCTTAGATCTCAACTAGAAGAAGCAAGGAAACAAGCACAAGGAGCTGAGAAGGTGATGGAAACTTTGGCATTCATAGAAGGACATGTTGATGAAGCATAAAAGAAGAGAAACATCATGATATGCAAACTAGAAGAAAGGGATGAATAAATCTTCAAACTAAAATCATACATCAATCTTCTCAAGGCCGAAACATGTGAAGCTACAAGAATAAAAGAAGAAATGGAGAGAAGTCTAGCAAAGGAGAATGAAGAAAAAATCATAACGAAATAAAATATAATCTTCCTTAAAATTGAAGCACACGAAGCAACAAGGGTGATGGAAGAAATGAAGAAGCAACTAGTCATGAAAGATGAAGATTGTGAAAAATGGAAAGGAGAAATTGTCACTCTTAAAAACGGAATTTGTCTTGCTGATTAAGAACTGAAAAGCTCTCAAACCCTAGATGACATCATAAGTCATCAAATATATCCTCTTGATAAATCAGGTCTTGGCTATGTAGGTGAACCCTCAAGCAAGAATGATAATGCTTCAAACAATAAGGATGCGAGGATGTTACACAACAATTTGTCACCGTCCCTATACTCCTTGTTCCTTGATCCCGGAGGACCCATAAAGTGACCCTTGTGTACTTTCCAAGCATGGAATACATACCCCTGTACCACACTTTGTCTGCCAATTCATCTCCCTTTACAACTTTTCTGGAAAATCCCTATAAAAACTTGGTTTTCAAGGTCGGTGCTTTGTCTCAGTGTCTGACCCACACCGGTCGGTGCTCTGTCTTAATGTCTAACCTGCGTCGATCCTCTTTTGGAATTTTTTGTAAATAGAAATGAAGTTTCCACGACTAGAAGCTTCGCGAAGCAGAGAGCTGGAAGTTTGTTTTGAGGATATGGTCGAGGAATTCCCCTTTGGGCTTCTTGTTCCCATAAAATAGGAACTACTCCAAAGGATAAGTTTTTTCCCATTATTTGAGGGTCCATATCCTCCTCCTCCATTGTTATATAAGGAGACCTCTTTCACCTATGCTACCCTAGCTAGTTAGAAGCAGCAATCATAGAGAGAATAAGTAATTATAGTGTTGTTATAGCTTCGGGAGAATAGAGCAGAGTGTGATTGTTTTTGTGTGTTAAGAACATAGTGAGATCTTAGACCTTTGTGTACGAGGGTGTCACAAACGTGCTTGGATACAGACCTGCCGAAGGAGAGCCTCAACATCAAGGCTTGGTTGTAAAATCCCCTTTCCTTTATCATAATCAAATGCAATTGATGTTTATCTTCCACTCTTGTTTACATTTATAACGAGATTTCTAGCATTCCTTGATCAGTTATATAGGTTGTAATTGTTTTATGTTTGTTGTGATTTTACGCTTGTCGTGGTATCTTGACTGTCTTCACAGATAACCAAACGTTGGTAGCAGCGTGTATCGAGCTTGAGATGAACGACGCATCAAGAAGCTTCGACGGAAGATGACAACATAGCATCAGAACAAGGTGGGTCATATTCCTTGCTTTGAATTTCATTTACAATCTAGGAAGGTAGATGTTAGTATTTTCCCTTAGATTTTAAACCCACCCTAGGTCTAGAGGGATCACCTTTGTCCGCATAGGGGATTTTCCTGCACAACAGAGGAAGCCATGAAGAAATGATATTCCTAGTTCCAGTAAATGAAAGATTCAAGATGACATTAGGAGAAACCCTACTCCAAGGAGACTTACAAATGATGTCAAGAATACAAAAGGCAATGAATATCATCAAAAAATCACAAGGCAAAAATAATTCAAAATTACTTCAAGGAACTCTTCATCTCCCAGGTACCAAAGTATATTTCTTGGATATTGTTGTTCTTGTACAAACTTTGGGCCATGGAAAACGATTGTAGGGCATATCACAAAGACCAAAATAATGGTCGCCGTCAATCTCCTAGAAGCAATTTTGCAAGAAGAAGTCATGATTTCTCATTCATGAACAAGATGTAGTGCTTCATTTTCCATAACATTGGACATATGGCACGTGATTGTAACTTGACTTGGCTCCCTACACAATCTATATCCATGAAAACCAAGCCATAAAAGAAAGTTACACAAGTATGGAGAAGGGAGAAAACTGAAACTTTCTTGAACACTCCAGCCAACAACCCATGTTGTTGATTTGATGAAGACATCCTTGATCTTCCAAGTGTTTGATGATGAGACTCTGCCAGAAAGGATATCATGCATAATGTTAGGGGAAGCTTACGATTCTTAATCATTCTTGCATAAGATATCCATGATAGGGCCCTATAAAATCCTCAATGAGTCACACATGGACATTCATTCTTTGATAAATCATCTCTCAGGAGCAGCTCCATTGAAGAATATGATCCCTTACTCATATGGTGGACCATTGTTGAATATGTCTTCCACTTGATCACAAGGCAAGTAATCTTTTTTGAGCTAAAAGAGTTTATGCAGGCAGTGGAAGTCGACTCATCCATGAAGAAATGAAAAATGGACCACTTTGCCAGAAGAAAGAGCACCATGACAGGTGGAGCAACATGATGAAGCATGATAGGAGGAGTACTTCGGCACCTTATTTTCCATTGATTTCAAGGGGTTGGGGAGGGGGGATGTTGGAAGGGCAAGATAATTGCCATCAATTACAAATGGGGAGATTGTTAATCAAGGTTGTCATTGATGTCGATATGGAATTGACTGAGATGTCAATATTCTTGAGATGCCTGGTTCCAGATGATTATGACATGACTCTTGGTTTACTAGGAGACCATTAATGACGATGTCAAATTCTATGAAGAAGTATTTTCCTAAATGCCCCAGATGTCTATGAATGCACCATAATCTCGTGAAGAATCCCTAAAAATCACGATGATGTGCTTACTCTTGATGAAGAAGCCTAGAACTCAGATGATGTCCTTACCCTTGATGTGGAGGACTATAATTAATGAAGTCATACACATGATGATGTCATACTCTTGAATTACCCCACTTGATAATGGTCTTGATGACATGGTTGAAAGACTACTTTGAAGCTTTCCCAATAACAAATTAATAAAGGTTCCACTATGACTTATCACTACACGAGTATATGATGACATGAGATGATACATTCATTGTTGGATACTTTTATGACATGGATGTATTACATGACCCTATGATGATGAAGAAGCCAAACAATAGAGGATTCAATCATTGGAGAAGCCATGTCGTCCCAAATATTTTATGCAGAAAAATTTAAGGACAGTCATAAAGAAAAATATTTTTCACCACCTTAGAGGCAAGCTTTCAACATGGGACCTAGACCATATTAAATAGGATTTTTTCCTCTTTCCAATGAGCCTTTACATGCCCCGAAAATTCTAGCGGTTGATGATATATAGAATTTTTAAGTCAAGAAAAATTAACCTTCGCAGTGAGCCAACCTATCCTTGTCCTTCATGTCTGCCTATTTGTAGAGACATGTCCTTTCATTTTGCGGTGATAAAATCACTATTTATTAGAGTTTAGAGCTCATTCTTTAGCCACAAATTTAATCAACATCTCAGGACCTCGACCAGCATCACAGGAAGAAAGGAGAATTTATACAGACCTCGATCACTGTGGTAAATCACTGTTTGGGCAACGTTTAGATCACAAACCTCAGAGTTACCACTGCAAAGGACATAACTGTTGGGATGTTTCTTAACTCAGACTCGTGGTCAGAAATATAGTGAGTAGTCACCTAAAATTAGTGCTATCAACTCATATTTCTAGATGTGGATAGGGCTCAGACATGTGAGGAGGGAAAGTTTTTTTTTTTTAAGCTAGGTTCAGTAAAAAGACACCAAACAGTCACCTATATTTGACCTCGGATTGCAGCCTTGTGGAAGGTTAATTCTGGAGCTCAGATCTATTATTGAAGGTTTAGATTTGTGCCTCGCATTTATAGTAGACAGTCCCTGTGGTTCACCTTTACTAAAGGAGCTTGAAGATATGGTAAATCTGTTGGTTTTTGGGTCAGTGGATTTGTGGAAGGAACAATAACCAATTGCAGACTTGTTGACAATCTCCTCGGACCTTTGAGCTACAGTCACTTGCTTGGAACATCACTCAAGTCTTGAACTTGGTGCTACTTTGAAGAATAATAATCTCTTAAGCTCAGACCTGCGAGAAGCCCTTGGAGGCTTAGATTTCAGGCTTGGTCACCTATGTAGGAATAAGGAGTTGTGGGTGAAACCATTTTTGAAGGAATATTTTTGAGGGCAGCACAGTTAGAGCAGAGTTGTAGTGAGCCGGTGAAGTAAACAATGATACAAAGAAGACAAACTTGGGTACATGGAAAGAGTTTTTCAAGTGCCTGTTAGAACAACTTTGTTGTGCAGACCTTGGGCTGGTTGAATCAAGACATATCTTGGAGACATTGTTAAGTGCACTTGAAGAACACCTTGGAAAAAGTATTGGTGGCACCCTTGGAGATCATGATGCGTTGAAGCCATCATGAAGTGACCTTGGTGATTTTGCTTAGGTATCATGAAGAACAATGGAGACACCTTCATGTGAAGAAATCAAGTTTGTCATTGATGATGTGATGTGGAGACTATAGTGAAGACTAAGCTGAATTTTGCCAGGGCTCGTTGAAGAAGACATTGGGAGTCGTGAAGTATAACCAAATATATCTTGACGAATTGAAGCAGGAGGTTGGAGCCTCATAGAGACAACGTTGGTGCATTAAAAGACAGGGTTGGATCCCTAGAGGATAGGAGTCCTCAAGAGACCAGGTTGGAGCCTGTACCAGATATAGGGTTGGAGCCCTTGAGGTTGGTGCCTCATAATTGACAAGGTTGGAGCCTTGGTTGTCCAAGTCGTTGCTTGGAAAATACAGGTAGGAGTCTGGGATATTGAAGATCGGTGTCTTAATCTAGGGTTGGAGCCTTACATATATTGTACTTCATTTATTGCAAAGAAGAAATTAATAAAAGAATTTATTCTTATTGTTCATTTTGTATTCTAAATATAAGTGATCTAACCGGTAAAAATAACAATTGAAAAGAAATACTGATTCACCCCCCCTCTTAGTATTTTCAACAAAAACTATTCATGATGTGTTTTGATTGAAATGGGTTTACATAAAACCCTAGTAGATAGTCTATCATATGGCTTCCGAAATTTATTATATAACTTTATTTTTCTTTTGAATTATTTCTAGAGATCGTTATATGACAAAACTAATATTTTGACATATTGATTGAACTACTAATGTGATTTGGGATTTGTATCAAACATGGGGTAGATGATTGAAGTATAGTCTCTTGTTGATTGTGAAAAGTCTAAATGCTTCTACTACGATAAAGTTTTGTTGACTAAATTCATGCTTCTACATAATTTGTTGTATTTGCTATCTAAGTCATGCAGGTACATCATATTGATGAAGAAGTAAGTAAGAGAATTTAATATGATGAGAAGGAAGGAAACCATGAAATATTCTCCAACTTTGAAGGAAGAAGCTAATCTGGATACATTTAAAGGGAGCCTGGATAATAAGATCTCTCCGTGCTTAAGAGGGAGGGCACAACATAAGTCTTGATTGGAGAATATATATATTGGAAATGTTGCTACGTGTGAAGTAGGAAAAGGAATATTCTCTCAAATATTCAACTGATAGCCCTACTCAGATTAGTTGAAGGGAAACATCAAAACCCCAAAGGTTTTCTTTGATTATATATTTGAAAGTGTATTGGTAATTAGGGTTTGCACTTGTACATGTAAATATATCGACGGATTTTATGGCATGCTAATTACCAATCAATTTGAATGGGAGATATTGGTTATACTTGATTTGTTGGATCAAGGAATGTTAAGGCTTTGCGAGTGAAGGATTGTCTGGAAAGACATCAGGCGACACTTTGTGTTGATGTTTGGTAGGGAGGGTGGCATCGGGTGGATGTGCACCTAGTTCCTCGAGTTGATGGTTAGTAAGTAAGCTTGATGGTACCTATAATGGCTGAAATATTTAGTCCATCTTAGTCCCACTTGGATAGATTTCCTTGTTCAGGAATCTAGTCCATGGCATTGCGGTGCCTAAATTATTGAGTGACCAATAAATAGATTACCTTGGTCAAGAATCCAGTCCATGGAATTTAAGTGCCTAAGAATTCTCCATAGTTCACATAGTTGAGATCTTCCTTGTACTATTGTATTATGAATACCTCCCTAGTTAAGAGGAAGTGTTGAAGATTGTAAATAGGTTCAGTCTTCATAAATTGTATTTGAGTCAATATTTATTGTACTTGTCAAAATAATAAAGAAAATAATTTTACATAATAATTAAATGACTTATTAAAGAATGGGTTTCATGCTTGGGTCATATTATTTTAGGTCAAAGTCCCAATTGTGGACTTCTAGGTTTTTTTTGTTGAGTTTATAGTGTCATTGCAGATTCAAAATGACTCATACTGGGCTTTTGAATCATGCAATTAGGTCAAGTATTGAGTCGAATATGATTTATGGAGCGTCCACATCAAGTCGACCTTCAAGTGATAAAGTCAGACTCAAGTCTAGTAATTCGAATCCATTAGAAGCCTATAAATATAGGGTGATTGAATTCATTTGGAGACATCTCTCTCACACTCAAAAATTTGATATCATTTACTACATCAAGGAAAAGTGCAGAGTGAAGGAAGAGGTCAATTGGAGTGTGGTTTTGGGCAAGCTAAAGGATTGGAAGAAAATCAAAATTTTGGTGATACTCTCTCTTTCTCACTTGCTATAGTTTGGAAGATTGAAGTCTATCATTACTCTGATGCTTCAATGGCTACATCAATTACTGCCAGTTGTTGCTGCCAAGAGAAGAATAGGTCGAAGTTGATTTTGTTGTATGTTGTTACCTTGAGAAGCTGTGTTGGGTCAAAATCGACTCCTAGAAGCAAGATCGAAGTCTTTCCCTCAAGATCGAAGTTCTAGAAGTAAGGTCAAAATTCCAAGTTGAAGAAACTGCTGCATAGTGTTGCTACTACTATTGTTGCTACCATATTGGGGAAGGATCAAAAGGAAGGTTGACTTGGTGTGGACGAAGTCTGAGCCAAGGTCTATAGTCTCAAGAATTACTATTTGAGGAAGAATTACTGACTGGGTTTTCGCTGAGAGTGGGGTTTTGCTTTGGTTGCTGGTCTATATCTGGTGTTATTGATCTATGTGCTTTTGCTTTGATATTTTCTTGATGAACTAAGAATAAAGAACATAGTAATAACATAATAAGAACTAAAGACTGTCACAAGAAAATAACCAAGAATAAGAGAATTTTCTGCCTTTTTTATTCTCTAACAACCTTCACTTGAGTTTCTCCTTCTTTTAGGGCTTGAGGATGACCTAATGAACCTTCCTTCAACCTTATTTCTACAATTTCTCCATGTTTGATCTTGCAACAAAAAAACCCTAGCCTCCTTTCCTTCACATGTGTGAAAAGAGAGAGAGAAATAACCCAAACACTTGTCCTCGTCCTTCTTCCTCCTTCGCTGGCATTTTTCTTCTTCTCCTTTGCTTGAATGATGAGAAGATAAATGATGTCCATAGGAGGTCAAGTTCCCTCCTATATACATGCTTCAAAGGTGTACGAAATGCCCTAATTGAGGTTGACTTCTTAGTTGTCATGTCAACCTGGTATTGGAGGGTATTTTGACAATTTAAATAAAAAGAATTATTCTTTTTACAAGTTACAATGTGCGTGATGGGGATTTTTCATATGACAATGACTCGTTTGACTTCTTGGCCCTAGGAAAAACCATAGAAGCACTCAATGGGTGCTTGAACTCTAAAATAAAAGACTTTGAGCATGAAACCCATGCTACAAAAATAACAATAATAATTTTTCTTTCATTTTAAAATATACAAGAATCAAAAGTATATTTCATATTTATGAAGATCGAACTTAGTTACGCATTATTGAAGAAATCTCCAGATTTCCATATTGTTATAAAACAATGGTCAATGTTTTGAATCCTTTTCATCCTTCTTTCATTCTTCAATTCAACTCTCATCCTGAAGATAGATCCCCATTGGAATTCGAAACATTGACCATTGTTTTATAACACTATGGAAAATCCAGAGATTTATTCAATAAGCGATAACCACAGAAGCTTGAAAACCACTAGTTAAACATTTTTCAACACTCCCTCTTAACTAGGGAGGTATTCATAAATGGTACATGGACATTCTCAAAGTAAAGAGATCTCATAAGAAGAGTAAGATTGATAATCCATCTCTTTGCATCAAACCAACCAACATTGTTGTTGACATTATGATGTATGTGTTGTCCTTGATGGAAACCTACTTGTAACAAAACAAGTATATGGTAACCGGATGAGTTTATAGATCAGTTCAAATGTAATAAAGTGATGGAACAGAATGAGAGAATGATAAGACAAAGGTTTGCAGGTCAGAGACAAAATATTTATGAAGGTGGATATTTGAATAAATATACGCGGGTTAGATAAGGCCCAGTCGCGTACACACATGGAGATGACGAAGAAAATTCATGTACACATGGCGCATTATTTTATTAAATACCAAGGGTATTTACCATGGTATTAACCCACAATATTGAGCGTAGTAACGACTATTTGATCCTGTCAAATATTACCACCAACACTAGTGTGGTTTTGGCTCATGGTATTTGCTAAGGCTCAAACTATATAAGGAGGTGATGATCAAAGTGCTAAAGTGTGCATGAGTAAGGGTTATTGATAAATACTTCAATCTGAAGTATATTTTCATTGTATGGGTTATAGTTGATAAGTTGATCTGAAATAACTATGCACCTATAAATACAATGGTGGATCAGGATCATAAGACAAGCAATGACTTTCCATTGTATGATATGCTCATGGATTGTCTATATCTATGATTTGACACATGCTTTATCTTTGAATATTATGATATGGGTATGTCTGAAGTTCTGAAGGGTTGTGTAGTTATAGGTTAAAATTTGTAGATCTGTATGTGGTTGGTCTCAGTGAAAGCGTGTATACACGCAGGTTTGCCTCATAAAAAGCACGTACATAAAGGAAGGGTTTCTGCTGAAACTATGTTTGATGAATCTGATCAATGCTGCTATATTTCTGTTGTCTCTCAATGATGTCTTCATGTTGATCCAGGTTTAGTAGAAATGTCTGAAGTTGAATTGATTGAATGTTTATTGGTTGGAGAATATCCGTGTTGCAGCTAACTATATGGGGTTTCAGAGATATGAAATCTGACCTAACACTTTAAAATGTCTCTGTGCAATTATGTGTCTGATTCTGATTAACCTGTTTGTACTGCAGGTTGAGACTGATTACATTTATTGGTTCAGAACATGTATAAAAGTTTCTCTTAAGTAGTTAGAAATATATATATTTTGTTTTGTTGATTATCTGATTAAATTGATCAGTTGTTGTTTATGGTTTTATTCATTTTTATATTTTATAGCAAATTATCTCTATTACTTGTTTGATTGAGTTATGATGATTGGGTTACAGACATTAATACAAAGGATTGATTGTTCTAGTATTGTTGTTAAAGATTGATTGTTCTATGGTTGTTTCAAAATGATGAAGCTTTAAAATAAATGATTAGTTTCAGTTTAGATGTTATTGAGACAATGTTTATACTTACTTGGTATTTAGTCACAATAATAAGAGATAAATAGCATGGAATTAAAGGCAATGCAAAACATGGTCCATGAATGATGTTGAGGGTTGGAGCCTTCTATTGTGAAACCAACTCCAAAAAGAGAAGAAAAGAGATATCAACGCCTTAGAAATAAGCCACTTCGAGGGGGCAACCTACAATACATTACATGAATAAACAATTCTTGGATGATTCAAATTACAAAACCTCCTTTCTATATATAGGAGTCCATGGGGCCACAATGTAATCCTAGCCGACCTAACAATAATAATTTAAGGGCACAATAATAATAATATGGGGGTTACAAGGGTACAATAATAACAAGGGGTTACACTAACAACAATAAGGGATTATACTAGTAATATAGGGACCTAACATGCCCCTCTCCTTCAAAAAAGTTTTGTCCTCTATGCTTGAGTAGCTCTAGGTGCTTCTTTATAAAATTCTCATCCTCCCATTTAGAATATTCAGTGGGTAAGTTCTTCCACTTGATGAGATATTCTGAAATTGATCGATTTCATAGCTGTCGAGTTCTTGTTTCCATGAATTCTTTAGGTTCCAATATGATTTTTCCTTCCTCATCAAGCTCTGGTAATATTGTTTGAACCGAAATATTTTCACCTATAAACTTCTTTAAGCATGAAACATGGAAAACTGGATGTACTCGCGAAGAAGCAGGAAGCTCCAATTTGTATGCCATAGTACCAATCTTTTGCAACACCTTGTAAGGACCATAGTACTTTGGCGATAATTTATTATCCTTCTTAGCTTGCTTGAGGGATATTTGTTTGTATGGTTGTAGCCGTAAAAATACCCAGTCTCCTACATCAAAACTTCTCCCTCACTAATATGTTGAGATTTGCCTATTGTTTCATTCGATTTGCATAAATTCGTGTTGTTCTTGCTTTATAACTTCAAGGATGCTCAAGGTGATCTTCCAACGTCGAACCTTGTGAATTTTCTTAAAGGATGACAAGGATGCAGACATATCCACGCGCGGCAATGGGGTCATTTTTACGAGATGGAAGGCGTTGAAGTATACCACCATTCGGCCTAGAGGTATGAATCCTGACCATTGAAGTCGAGCGATCAGATACAAAACAACGAAGATATTCTTCCAAACATTTATTTACTATCTCGGTTTGACCATCAGATTGAGGATTATAAATGAGTTATGAGCTAATTAAGTACCCAAACAAGAAAATAACTCCATCCAAAAATTTCCAGTAAAAATAAGATCTCTGTCGCTCACAATAACCCTTGTGCTTCCATGTAGCTTTTGAATTGTGTCCATAAATGTAGTAGCAACTATACTTTCTTTAAATGGATGAGATAATGCACAAAAGTGTGCATACTTGGTAATTCTATCAACTACCACCATGATGACACTCTTTCCTTCGGACATAGGTAAACGTGTGATAAAATCCATTGAAATCTCCTCCCAACATTGACTTGGAATGGATAAAGGTTGTAGAAGACCCTAAGTCTTAATTGTCTCAACTTTATTTTGATGGAAAACCAAACATTCCACCACAAAATTTTGAATATCAAATTTAAATCCATCCCCAAAAAATTCTTTCTTCACCCTGTGGTAAGTTTTAAAAAATCCTGATTGTCCTCCTAAGGGAGAAGTGTGCAATTCCAAAAGAATATTTTGTTTTAGTTGGGAATTCTTGCAAATATATAAGCGATCTTTGTACCATAAGAAACCATTTTTCCAACTAAATGTATCAGATGTACTAGGATCTTGCTGCAACTTTTGAATGAGAGTCCACACTTCTTCGTCCTTCTTCCATTCATCCCTTGCTTCGGTTATCCAATCTGGTTGGATAATAGAAATGGCACAAAGCAATGCTTCCACCTCTTCATTCTTTCTTGAGAGTGCATCTGCAACAACATTTTGCTTCCATTTTTTGTAGATTATTTCAAAGTCATAACCCAACATCTTTGTGACCCATTTTTTCCGCTCTTCTAATATATAGGCTTTAAGTCCTTGCAAAGAGTGTTTAAGACTATCATACTGCTTACCTTGAAGTGTCTTCCATTAGGTAAGTTCTCCACTTCTTTAGTGCATGAAATATTGCTAACATTTCCTTCTCATAAATAGGTTTCGTAAATACTTTCCTTTGATTGGACGACTAAAAGCAATGGGTCTTCTCCTTCTTGCATTAAAAAAACACCAATTCCATTTTATGGCATCACATTCACAATAAAGGCTGTAGTCAAGCGTAGCTAAGACTGGTGCTAGGCACATTGCCTCTTTAAGATGTTCAAAGGCCTGAGTTGCTTTAGTTGTCCATTAAAATGCATCTTTCTTCAATAATGTTGTTAGAGGTCATACTAAATACTCTTCCCAATAATTTTATAAAACTTACGGATACCGTTAACCCGAGAAATCCTCGCAACTTCTTTATTGTCTTTGGGACTTTCCATTCCTTAATGGCTTTAATTTTGTTAGGGTCTACTTTAACACCCTTGTGAGATATAATATGACCCAGATATTCCACCTCTTGTACTCCAAAGAAACATTTGGATGTTTTTGCATATAATTGTTTCTCCTGCAATAGTTTGAGCACCCTGTCAACATGTTCGACATGATCCTTCCAAGACCTGTTGTAGATTAGTATATCATCAAAAAATACTAGCACAAATTTTCTTAAGAAGGGTTTGAAAATGGAATTCATCAACCCTTGAAATGTAGAAGGTGCATTGGTAAGGCCAAAGGGCATGACCAAAAATTCATAATGACCCGCATGAGTTTGATATGTTGTTTTCAGAATATCTTTAATATTCATTCTAATTTGGTGTTATCTTGAATGGAGATCCAACTTGGTAAAATAAATTTCTCCATGTAATTCATCCAATAATTCATCAATCACAAGAATGGGAAATTTATATTTAATAGTGAACTTATTGAACTCCCTATAATCTGAACACATGCGCCATGATCCATCCTTCTTGTGCAAAAATACTATTGGATTAGAGAAAGAACTTCGACTAGGTTGAATTATACCAGCCTCTAACATTTTTGCAATCATACGTTCAATTTCGTTCTTTTGGACATAAGGATATCTATAAGGCCTGGTGTTTGGAAGAACACTTCCTGGAATCAAATGAATAGCATGATCATGATCACAAATAGGTTGGAGTCCTTTGGGAGTTTCAAAAACCTTGGAATGATTGTCCAAGACTTGTTGGAGATTTGCAGAAATAGATGATTTTGATGTTGGAACTTCTAGTGAGAATAATTGTGCAATTATGCCTCGTTTTTATTTCTTTAGAAGCTTTGTCATGACATTAGAGCTTATTATCTTTCCTGGATGCCCTGTAATACCCCGTAATTTGACTTCCTTTCCTTCTGAAAAAAAATTCAAGAAAATTTCTTGAAAATTAAAAGCTACCTTCCCCAAAGATTGAAACCATTGTACTCCTAGTACAACATCAGCACCTCCCATAGGAATGGAAAGCATTGGACTATTCAGTACATATTCACCCATGGTTAGCTTGATATTATGGCATTTCCCAGAGAAATTTATTGTTCCTCCATTTGCAACCATCACTTGACAATCTAGTGCTGGGTATAGGAAACAATTCAATTCCTCGGCTACCTTACAATGAATAAAATTATGGTACCACTCCGTATCAATCAACATTATTACCTTTTTCTTCTTCTTGATATGTCCTTCTATATTGGAGAGTTTGAGGAGGGTAATTCCACCAATGCATTACACGATATGGTCGGACTCATTTCTTCCTCTTCTAGGGCTGGTTCCTGGTGTATATCCTCTTCTTGTTAATTTTCTTCTTCCTCTTCACAATCTATGTAAAATAATTTCTTCTCAGCACACTTATGACCTTTAGTGTATTTTCTATCACAAGTATAGCAAAGCCCTTTGCTCTTTTTTCTTCCAATTGTTGTGGTGTCAACCTTGTAGGTTGTGGAAATATAGGCATAGAAACACTTCCTTCTTTATAGAAGTGAGTGGTAGGCTTCCTTGTCGCCATAATTCTACATTCAATTTTTCTTGCCAACCTAAATGCCTTCTCCAATGAATCAGGTTCCAAAATGTGAACTTCATGTTGGATGTTATCCTTTAAAGTGCCTATGAAGAGATCAACCGTGTGTTCCTCAATATCAAACACCTTTATATTCAATTTTTGGAAGTCCTCAATGTGCTCCCCCATTAAACCCTTGTTTGAGATTTATCAATTGGCTAAATAAGGTGTTTCTCTTTGTATCCTCATAATGTGCTATCATTTCCTCCGTAAAAATTGACCAAGTGACAATTTTTTTACTAGAGCAAAGCCATCAATACCATACAAATGTATTTTGTTCTGAATGTAAAGTTGCAATGCGTACCTTTTGTGTGTTTTGCACATTATGGAGATCAAAATATTGCTCCATATGTAGTATCCATGTTATAGTATCCTTTCCATCAAACTTCCTCATATCCATTTTTGGAATATGATGGTTCTTTCCACCAACACTAGATTTTATGAAATCAAAATTAACATTTATTTTGTTCTCATCATGAGTTTCCTTTACTATCTTTTCACCATTAGGAAAAATTTCTTATATCAACATTTTCAAATCTTCCATGTCTTCTTTTAGATCATTCTTCATGTTTTCCATTTTAGATTCCAAGTGCTACCTTCCATGCCATCTATCTTAGATTCCATGACATTCTTCAAACCATCCATCTTAGATTCCACGCCTTTCTTCAACCATCCATCTTAGTTTCCAATAATTCTCTTCAAAACTTCCATGTCATTTTTTGTTGCTCTTTGCGAGAGTGAAATTTGTTGCACTTGCTCTTGTAATTTTGATATGTCATGTTGCCATTCTTTGTCTTCATGAGTCATAGTAGAGCTTTCTAAAGGTTTAATGGGTGTTGAATTCTCTTTAGGGGCCATTTTAGAATCCAATACTGATATATATTCTACAATATGCCCTTGGAATCAATTCAACTTGATTCTTCAAACAAGACTTATGCAATTCGGAAGAAAAAAAAAATACACAACTTTTACTTGCTTTTGAGGAGCTCGATATTGAAATTGAATTATATCTATAATTGCGGATCCTCAATATCTGAAATTCAGCCTTGTAGTAGCCCTCTGAAGCTTCTTTCAAATGCCACAGGTCTGATCTGATTTGGATTCTTCAAGGCAAAGTTATGTCCAATCTCCCACAATGACCCAATTTTGGACTGGTTCAGTAGAGCAAACTTGTATGACTTTCCACGTGTCACTATTTCCTCCTTTGGCTCTGAAATTTATAGATCAAAAACTGCAGTCCGTGCACTTGTGGCTAATTTTTACATCATTCCAATCTGATGCTCAGAGAGAGAGCTATGAATATTTTCCCACGACCACTTCTTTGAGATGAAATTCAGAAGCCTCAAGAAGCCCTAACTTCCACAGATCATATCTCCGAAAATATTGCGAACCAATATCTGGAATTTTTTGACGATGTTCCTTAGGATTGTGGCTTCGCACTCTAAAAATTTCAGCTTCTGAACCTTCGTAGAAAAAAAATTTATTACGAAAATACCACGATGACCTGTTTAGGTTAAATTCAAGAGCCTGCAAAATTACCTAACTTGCATAGATCATATCTCCAAAAAAAATTTGAACCAAGATCTGAAATTTTTTGAAGATGTTCCTCAGGATTTTGGCTTCGCACTCTAAAAATTTTAGATTTTGAACCTTCGTAGAAAAAACGTTATAGCGAAAATTCCACGCTGACTTGTTTGGAGCAGTGAAACCCTAAAATCTCAAAGCTCTGATACCAAATGTTGTGAAACCAGCTCCAAAAAGAGAAGAAAAGAGATATCAACGCCTTATAAATAAGCCACTTCGACCTCATTCATTACATGAATGAACAATTCTTGGATGATTCAAATTAAATGTTGCTCCTTTATGTAAGATGCAAATGGTCAACAGGGCCACAGTGTAATCCTGGCAAGCCTAACAATAATAATTTAAGGGCACAATAATAACAATATGGGGGTTACAAGGGTACAATAATAATAATAAGGGGGTTACACTAACAACAATAAGGGACTATACTAGTAATATAGGGACCTAACACCTTCAGTGAGGGAGTCGAAGCTTCTTGCCAGTAGTAGCTAGTGATCATATCAGGGGTTTGAAGCTCCCTTCCAGTGGGAGTTGGTAAATGAGATCAGGGGGTTGGAGCTCCCTTCCAGTAGTAGTTGGAGAATGAGTGAATGTGTTTTCTGGATAAATCCCTCTTGCGGAAAAGAGTGATCTCCTTAGTATCCCACCAAATAACTAGAAAGAAACAACCCTTTGATTACCTCTTTCCCTAAAATATTAGCATTCAGATTATTATAACTTAGAAATGAGGAGTTTATGCTCCTACCTTTCAACGAGATGTTTGATGTATGCCTTTCCTTTTGCTCCAAAGAAGTACTTCAATGCTGAGAAGAACATGCAAAGAATCAAAAGCACCTACGGTATATAATAGTAAAAAATACAGTTCAACTTAATGATCATGGAGATTAAGAATTATCAGTGCTTTAATGATTCTAAAAACAACACAATGAGAAAAAGAGATCCATATGTATTATCAAGAATTATAAAGAGCAATCTTACAACCTAATCCTTGATGTTGTACATATTTCTCCTGTATGCCTTCACAATCGTGCTCCTTGGTTTGACAAGCCTTCCTATCTAGAATGACCAACATAGGTTTATCTTCAATGAACTCTTATGTACAATGTGTAATCTCCAATTTACATTCTACAATCTACCCCTAACCTTGAAGCTTCAGCTCAATTTATAGGAGAAATTGAGGAGGTTTCGGATCCACCAAGAGAGGAATGAGATCCACTAATGAAGGGATTAGGGTTCCTTTATCCAAGGGGATAAGTTCCATGAGTGGAGGGATATATCTCAAACTAGCATGACTCAAAAGGATTTTAGTTGGAAGAATATTTTCCCAACTATGCTTCTAGAAGTTTTTTTTTTTTTTTTTTTTTTTTTTTTTTTTTTTTTTTTTTAACGGGGGTGCACAGGTTTTACGGGCGAACAGAGTAGAGATCACTGCAGCTAATATATGAAGTATCAACGCATGCGCTTGAAGTGACCACAAAAATCATGCAAGCAAACTTTAAGAGTTTTTAAGAGATTTTTCCTAGTTTACAAGGCTTGGTTTAGGAACATGAATGTTTTGGTTTCTAAGGAAGCATGAGTATGGATGGTGATAGATCCATATTGCCAGTCAAATGTCGTGGTGGAAAAGTGATGTGTAACAGATCGTCCCCTAAAGTGCGAAGTCTGAGAAAATATTTCGAGAGAGTGAAGCGTTTTTATCATTCAGAGGATTGGATTAGAGACACCGGTCGAAAACCTGTAAGAAACGTTCAATGCAAATATATAATCATCACTGAGGTAGGAATTCTCATACTCAGAGAAAAAATAACTAAATGTTTTGGTACAGATATGACTTTAGCATTACATCAAAAGTATACACAGTATGGGTGCAGCCATCTGTTATGAATATGTATACTATATCATGAATACATAACTCCTCGCAGCCTAGATGGTTGAAACTAGATCCCGGGTCTTGATTTCCACTTCTTGAACTAGTACGAATCTATCCATGTGATTGATTTTTTCGAAGTCGAACATGGTAGAAAACACTTGATTACGGGTCAATAATGAAAACCGTTAACAAGTGTGAGAGAAACCACTAGTAATGACAATGGCTCTCAAAGTACTTTAGTACAATCTATGAAATGTGAATGAATGATTTGCAGTCAAACACTCATAGATTCATTTGATCGAAGGCCAATGATGAGAACCTGTAGTCAAAGGTGAGAAACCTGCCATTAGGGCATGCATATTCCAAGGTACTTGTAGGATTTCTAGATAAACTTCTTAGATAAAGAGTTGATGTCAATAGAAAGTGACTCGTCGCAAGAGGACCAATGACATGAAACCATTATGTCAAGTTTTGAAGAAATGTTTTGCAAGTATTAACTCTGGGATGGTCATCACGAATGGAGACAAATGTTTGCAATGAATAGTTAATTTGAAGTTGAAATTTCTCTTGAACACATAACAACGCTGTAAATGACTTGGTAGCATTTGAATTAAAGATATTACCCAAAACCGGTTGAAGACTTTCAATGAGGTTAGATTAACTGTAAGACAAAAGGATTACCCAACCCAGACAAGAGTGCGACAAAGTGTCGTGTTCAAGAGAGACATGCTACTTTTAAAAACAAGTATAAAAGATGGGTTTTTTTTTTTTTTTTGCCCCCCCCCCCCCAATTATTGGCAAGTACCTATTTATTTTTGTCAAGATTGAGGAGGATAACATTTGCTTATTGTGTAAGCTCATCCTTCGGATAAGTCCTTCTCAATATTTTTAATGAACCCTAAGAAGGAGTGGTTCGGTTCTACTGTAATCGACATGTCGTGCACTGTTTAGTTTTAACGAGTCCAACATAGGATTAACTCAGTGTTTTTCAGTTTTAGGGAGTCAGAAGAAAAACATAAGTAAACTCTGATTATTTTTCATAAGTTTAGTATCTCAAACCCGAAAAAAAGGATAAAAGTATGGAGGAGAGAACTCTATTGAGCATACTTAGTCAATGTATACCTTTTTCGTAATTAGTTTAGTTCAGTCCGGAAAAGGGGTAAACTTGTACTGAGTAGACGACTGTTCATTTATTTTAACGAGTTCGAATTGTCAAGTGCTCGGTGATATTTTCATGTTTAGAGAGTCTGAAGGCTTAAAAGAGGACTCCATGGTTTCACTTTATTTTTATTTTTGAGAGCCCAAAAAATTGATAAAAGTTTACTCGTTGTCAAAATGATTCATTTTCACAAACAACCTCTTCTCTGCACAAAAACGCAAAAATTATAATCATCTGCTCTCAATCATGGTAAAAATATTCAAAATTTAACTTCTAAAGGTCAAAATAAACAAAATAATATTATTTTATTCATGAACACCTATAAAAGGTGGCCGGAACAAATCATTTTTACCTTTTGATTTCCAGAGTAGTAAAAAGGAGTTTTTACCATAGATCTTCTGAAGCGGATATTGGTAGAACCAACCAACCATTTCGCAAACCGTCAGTTCCAGTTATTTAATCTCTTCATTGTCTTGCTTTTATCTGTTTACTTTTTCAATTTAAGTTTTTATATTTTTTTTTTGGAGGAAAAATGGTTTTAGAATCCTCTCTCGGGGGTGCGTAGGTTTTTGTGGCAAAACCCCCACACCCCGATGATTTTTTAATATAAAAAATCACCGCACCACTGCTGTTTTTATACATAAATCGTGCGAAAAACACAGTATTTATGAACAAAAACTGCGCAAGCACTGTGGGGTTTTCAAAAATTGAATTTCTTGCCACAAAAGTTGCTCCAAATTCTCCCACAAGTTTTCTAATGTTCCTAAATGATTGTTTGTAGGTAACCAATCATGCTTGAGTGGAGAGAATGCGGGAATTAATTTCATGACAATGAAGCCATTGACAGTCCAACAACGCTTTGTGTGTTAAATAATTGCGGTTTATACAAATTTTGGGCAATACAAGGAATGAAGGCCCAAGTGGAACTCATGACCTGGTTGGTTAATGCCTGGAATGTCTAGGAACATTGTTTCATCATCAGGGACCACAGGCTTGTGATTGAGACATAGATATATATTTCCTTGCTAGTTTACCCCAAAGAGGAAGAAACATTTCCTTATTCGACACATGACCAGGGGCACTGCCTACAGATTCCTGTATGGTGCAGTATTGCACACATGATTCACAATTGAAGGATGGTCGTATCAACATAAATACCATCAAATGACTAATACTTTAAATGATTGGTTTTACAATTACTTGATTGTGTGGCAGTGGAACTCCTCATGTGGCTACTAAAGCATAGATGCAGACTGTTGTTGAGTGTTCCGAGGGAACAATTTTTAATTGGTGAAAAGGATTGTTGGTCAATATTAAAGGCCAACTCACGCAAGCAAAGAATGGGAAGTTGAATAACTTCAGCTATGGAGCCATTCTCATATATTTAGCCTTAGAGAGAATTACACTCCTTGTACCTCTACAGTTGTCAGTGGATCCGACAAGACCGAGGGAACCACTCATGTTGCGATGGGTTTCATTGATGGCTCGCCATGGTGGCGATAATGGTCCTGTGGTCTGATATACTCCTCAATTTTTTGTACGAATTAGGAGCCAAATATTCATGTTTGAGGATTTTCCTTATGCAGGGGTTGATTTGAGGGGTGAACTTGACACATCACTCCCACCTAGAACATAGTGGGATGCGTATGGTAAAATTTCTCATTTTGGGTTTTTCTGTTATCTAATTTTTATTTGATTTTTTATCATCCAATACTAACAAAAACATTAAAATGCAGATATTGGCCCAACACGACTAGTGGTGCTTCGTCATTTTGATAGACGAGAAGCAAAACCTATAGCAGTAGCTCCACCACCGACTGATGCAACAGAGGCCCTCGCAAAGTTGTAACACAACCTGGAGAGGTTTACCATTGACATCCCAAAGACATGGACAGATGATTTTCCTCTTAGATACCAGAGGCACGTGACTGGTGTTCCTGGTCCATTTAGGCGATATCTGCACATAGTGGCATGTGCTATACTTTGCTACCATGATCATCATCATGGATAGATGATGGTCGATTTAGATTAGAATTTTTGTTTTTTTCTTGTATCAGTATCTTTAGTTCATAAGGTGTTTGAAACCTATGATCACAGACGATGTAATATTTTTTAACACACAACTAGTTTGACCTAATGATATTACTACTTTTGATCTCTGGGTATCTTGTTCAATATGGATTGAATATTGTTTTGTTTTAATTTCAATGTTGCAAATGTCTGTTTAAAACTCTATTAGCCAATGCATTAGCTAATGTGTTTAAATTTCTTGAAATGTGTTGATATTCAATGTAATCAAACTATCTTTCCAAGAGACGAACCCTTAAAAGCATTCTTAACAAAAATGGATTTATGATTGCATAAACACCATTCAAATGTAACACAATGAGTTGTGAATCTAACCTAACAATCAAACGTCGAATTCCAAATTCAATGACATCAAATAATAGCTCAATGATTGCGCTATATTCTGCAATATTGTTCGTTGTTTGATCGAGGCAAATCCCATGAATAGAAACTAACTCATTAGTGGGTGAATAGATAACTTAAGCAGCGGAAGATAAGTTCCGTGTACTATGACAGGCGTCGTCAACAAAGCCAATGTAAGTTTGAGGGAATTTCGACACCTGCAATATTGATATTAATCGAGATAAACAACAAAAGTAGTGAAAACTCAGCAAGCAAAATAACTAATCTAAGGCACACTTCTCTAATCTAAGGCACATTATTCTACAATGGAAATAATGTACAAAGGATATCTTCACACGAAAAATCATGCATAATATCTTTTCAGATAAAGACCATTTCTCGGCTTATCTAAAGAGACGCTGTCATAATCAACTAATTCATAGGCCCCTTTTGCAAGCACACGCTTAACAATATAAGGACCATGGCACATTGATTCAAATTTACCGGCACCTAGTTTATCATGAGCATGATTCTATACTAAGTCTAGGTCACCTTCCAAATAGATATGATGGTTAACACTTTGATCATATTGAGCCTTAACACGTTTTTTATGAGCTTCAACAACTAATGCAGTGGTGCAACGAGTCTCATCTAACTGTGCTAGGTATAAGAAACGTTTTTCCTCTTCAGAGGTAGCTAGTAATAACTCAATGGCTATTTTGAGTGACGGAATTTCACATTCAATGGGTAAAACAACTTCTAAACCATAAACAAGTTGAAAAGGATTAAACCATGTGGATGTTTTTTGTAGAGGTACGTTATGCCCATAATTCAGAAAAAAGCATGGTATGAAAATTTGATTTATGACTTCATACAATCCGTTTAATCATGTTGGTTAAAACCTTGTTAACAACCTCAACTTGGTCATTGGCCTGTGGGTAATATGGTGTGGAATTATCTTGGCGTAGGCCAAGCTGAGCGGAAAGTTCGATCATCATAATGTTTCGAAAATGGCTACCATGGTTTGTAACTATAGCTTGAGGAACACTGAACCTAGGAATCACGTGATTGAATATGAAAATAACTGCAATTTTTCCTTCAGCCGTGAATGTAGTCATCGCCTTGGCCCATTTGGTAAAATAATCTACAACGAGAATAATATACCCATGCCCCCAGGCCGAGTGAGGGTTACATGTAACAAAATCAATGCCCCATTTTGCAAATGGACTGAAAATTATGATTGGGTGAAGAAGAGTGGGAGGTGCACGCATCTTTCAATAAAAAAGTCTGGCAATTGTGGCATTTTATAACCACAAGGATACAATCTTTGAATAATTACAGCCAAAAATAGCCAGCGTGCAATATATTTTGGGCTATGGCAAACCCAAACATATGACCACCACATGCTCCAAAATGGTAGTCATTTAAAACCCTTTCAACTTCTTCGTGAGTTATACAACGTCTAAAAACAGAATCGGCACCGTGACGATAAAGAGTGTCACCAACAATATTGTATTGTTGAGACTGGTATCGAATCCTACGCTAATCGGATTGTGAAATTTCTGGCTGAAAGGTTTGCGTTTGAAGATATATAATGATATCTCCATACCAAGGATCTAATGTGCTGATTAGAAATAGAGATTCATCGGGAAGATGGTCCTCTGCCACGATTTACAATTCAGTGTAGGGAAAATCACACATAAGTTCAACAAAAACGAGTGATTTCTTAGACTTGGATTTTTCGAAATCCAAATCAAACTCTTGTAGACTAACTATCAATTTAGAGTATTTTCCCCCGAGCAATTGTTTCTTCAAAATGTACATCATAGGGTTGTAGTTAGATATGACTGTGGTTTTACGTAATAGCATGTAATGATGGAATTGTTGGACAACTTGAACGACTGCCAAGGGCAATTTCTCCGCATGTGAATTCTTGATCTCTGTCGGTGTGAGGTTCTGACTTAGGTAACAAATCACATTTTCATTGTTGGAGTCATGCTCTTGAACTAAAACCATTCCAATGGTGGAATCAGACACATCTAAAAACAAAAATTAATCTCAGTGATAATCAGGTGGATGCAACAACGGTGCATGGGTGAAAGCGTGTTTAAGTGCATCAAAAGCTTTATCGGCAAGCTCGTCCCAAATAAATGGAAATTCCTGTTTTAATAACCAAGTGAAACCTTTAGTTAACTCCGCATATTTTGGGATAAAACGACGTAGAAAGATTTCTTTCCCTTGAAAACTCTAGAGTTGGTGAAGAGTGGAAGGAGGAGGTAGATTCACAATGGCCTCAACCTTCAATGGGTCGACACGAATGACTTCTTTAGAAACAATGAAATAAAGTAATCATCTTGATTTTACACAAAATACACATTTGTTTAGATTCAAACGAATGTTTTAATGCCTACATCACATAAAGATAACACACAAATGTGTAGGATGATCTTGTCTGCGTAAAGAATGAGCAGGTAAGTCATCCAAGTTGGGCTACACAATGTGTTTGATATCATGAAATGCGTAAGACATAGCTCTTTGAAAAGTTGCGCCAACATTTTTCAGTCCAAAAGGTAATTTAAAATATGCAAATTCTCCCCATGGACATATAAATGTTGTCTTGGGCTGATCAACATGGAGTTTGTTTATTTGATTGTAACTAGAAAATCTATCCATAAATGAAAATATTTCGTTTTCGGCACAATCATCAACAATTTGGTCGATATAAGGGGTGGGATAATTGTCTTTGGGACAAGCCTTATTAATATCCCTGTAATCGACACATACTCTGATAGTCCCTTGTTTCTTAGTCACTGGAACTATATTAGATACCCAATCCGTCAAAGGAATAGGATAAATAAATCTTGCACAAAGTATTTTTTCAACTTCAACTTTAATAGCAACAACTTTTCGCAGATGTATTTGATGTACTTTTTGTCTAATAGGTTTAGCATCCGAGTATGTCTTAATTTCATGAATCACAATATTAGGATCAATTGCTGGAATTTCTTCGTAAGACCAGCCAGAAATGTCTCAGAATTCCTGAAATAGGGCTTTGTACATATTGATTTCTTCGATTGAGCAAGAAGTACCTATATGAATCTTTTAAGTTACTCCTGGTTTGATTGATATGTCAATGGGAATTGTCGCATAAATATTTCCTAATTTTGTCTCAGAATCCGAATAAAAGATTGACATAGGATTTTGAGGTTCCTCGACATAATCAATCGAAAATATGGATGAAAAGTAATTTTCGAATCTATCAAGGTCTAGTAAAAAATATGATCGATGATGAAGATCTTCCCAAGGTAATTTATCCAATGACAAGATTTCCCGAATATTTTCATCAATTGAAAACATTTGTTGAAAAGGATTGGAAAAATATGTCATGGTTGAGCTTGATAGAGAAGAAGACTCTTTACTGGCCACATTCATTTGATCGGTATTAGTTGATGAAATTTCAGAAAGCGATTGTATCGCTACATATGCCGATTCAAATGGACTTAAAGGCATCTCAACACCATAATAGTCCAATTCATATTCTAAAGGCACATTCCATGGGTCATCAAATGGCATTATGATTGAGGTAATCATATTGATATTGGCAATAGTTCAAGGTGTTAGGGTCCTATAATTTATAGGATCTCAAGGTGATTGAGTATTTTGTCTCAGTAAATCTTATATTGTAAATAATTTTCAATATGCAAATGATTTCCAAAATATACATAAAAGAAAAATGAAAAGAGGGTATATCTAAAAAAAATGAATAAAGAAGAAAAAGAAAGAAAAGTGGAAAAAGAATAAAAATGAAATCATAACCCCACAAAAGAAAAAAAATAGAGAGAATAACATTGAAAGTGCTGCAAATTCAAATGCCACTACTAATAGATAATTTTCTTTATGTCAAATTAAATAAGGTTGTGTGCAACTTGTTTAAATTCCATAATGACTAGATATTTGTTCAAGCCATACAACTTAATCATGATTGAACAATTTGAATTTTTGTAAATTAGGTTAGAGAATAAAGATTTTCCAAACAGTGTAATCTTGGTAAATCAATAGTTAGGTAGAAAATTACATTGATTCAACTGTTTAATCTGAATGAATAGGAGAAATAAGTGATAGAATATAATAGTTTTTTCATTAAAAAAGAGACATGGGCTTGCTGGTCTAAATGCACCCTTAGAAGAAATAAAAAATGTTGGTTTAACAAG
Organism: Pinus albicaulis; assembly: GCA_034641835.2. NCBI lineage: Eukaryota > Viridiplantae > Streptophyta > Pinopsida > Pinales > Pinaceae > Pinus > Pinus albicaulis. Next base: position 80,090,434 of record CM076571.1, on the reverse strand, counting down.
AGAATGTGAAATTGAAAGGGTAGGTAGAAGTGTTTTGGGCTTTGAAAGGATAAAAAATGCTTATATCCTAAGTTTTATTTCATTATGCATTTGGCACATAAAGGGGTAACTGACAAAAATCACTTTATCCTAAGTTTCAAAATGTTGGGCGCATAAAGTGACATATTTGATCCATTCACAATATATCCTAAGTTTTTGACCCAAACTTAATGGTCACTACCTGACAAACTATCATGTCATATGTTATTAAACAACCTGCAGTTGTCCGCCATCCGATCTACTTGCTCCCCGATCAACGACACTCGTTAGCCTTCGACCCCCCTCTCCATCCTAGCTTTACCGCCGGGGGGAGTGGGGTTCCAAAAATAAGTAGTTCCTCCGCTCGGACCCAATACCACGCGGCCTCCTCTCCAATATTCATACCCCCCCCCTCCCCCCCCCCCCCCAAAAAAAAAAAATCACTTTCCCCTCGTTTAAAATACCACCGTCCGTATCCTTTACCTTTGCCATTACTACTGCGCCATGTCGTTAATCCTTCTTCAATAAAATCACATCCCACGATGTGTTATTGTTACACTGAAAATTGTCATCCTGACATTCTACTGTGTGTATGAGTTCATTATTACCCATACTTCTCCCTTTGCAAGTCTAACATGTCACTTCCTCATGTCAAGCCTTGAAAATCAGAGAAAGGTTCCTAAAAATCTCCTAAACTTTGGTGTCACAGTTTCTCTCTATCTTGCCTGTGGTCTCGCACCTAATGTTCATCTCTCTTGCATATCTGAATGCACTTTATCTGTGTTAAAAGTGCGAACCCCTGTAAGATCAAAAAGGCGCAAGTAATTTCCAAAAAGCTCAATAAAAGTGAATTCTAGAAGCTTCCATAAAATATCTTGCGGTGATAGAACCACTCTTATGAGGTGCATGTATCCCTTACCTTATGGAGCTAACCCCTTGATGTGAGGAGCTTATCCCTTTGAAGAAGGATTCTATCCCTTCATAGTTTGAACAGAAAACCTCCTCTATTCTACTATAAAAAGAGGCATTGGGTAGCCTCAAAGGGAGTTGAAGCTTTAGAATATTTGAAGTTAAGTGCTATTGAGATTCAGACTCAGTTAATTAAGACTTTTGTGAGGAAATATTACATACCTCTATTTGTCTTGATTGGAGGAGTGCAGAGCTTATCAAAGTAAAGGAGATTCCTGCTTCGGACCCCGGAAAGTCCTGTGCAACATCAAGGCTCAGGTTGTAAGGATTTTCTTCTTTTGAAATTAATAAAAATATACTCATTTTTCTCAATAAGCTTTCAATCAATGGTTTATTTCATAGATTCCTTGATCACTATGATAAGCATGGTTTATGATGATTTCTATACAGGTGCTATGTAATATTTTTCTTGTTTGTGACTGCAGGTTTACAAGGAAAACTCCTTCAAGCGCGCGAGGGACATCAACGACTTCAAACAAGCACTGGACAAACGGTAAGTCCTTAACACCTCAATAGAGATTTTCATGGATCATATATGCTTATAGAAATATTAGTTTATTTGGCTGTTTTTTGCTAGATACTTTTAGTACTAGGGAGATCGGTATTGTCCGCAAGACGAATTAATCCTCCAACAGTTATCCATTAACATTTAATTAAAACTGGATGACCATTAATTCAATGGACCTGTGCCGTTTACAATGGAAATAAAGTTGTTGCTATAAAAACCTTGCAATTCCATCTTTGTCAATCTTTACCGTGCTATTGTCTTTGAAAATCCAATTGTTTTACAGGTTTACAGTGAGCTAGTTTTTTTCAGTTAATCTGTCTGCGACCAAAGTGACATCACTCTCTTTTCCTCCTTCAACCAATCAAACAATTGCTGTGCGTTCCCAGTAACCCTGTTTATCCAAATTCCAGTCGAATTCCTCAAAATTAATTAAATATGCCTCCTAAAAAGAAAAACCAGGAGGAACCTTTTAATCCATTGGTCCACCCTCCCATAAACTTAGATCATGTTCCTCTAGCTGATAGGGATTACAAAATAAATGAAACATTGTGTGAATTTGAGTTATTTGAAATGTATTACTGTTGGGAAGATAAATTTATTGATAAATCAGATGATATTGGACTCTGGGAGTCCAATTTACCTCATTTTATCTTCCCTCACACATTCAATGCCTCTGAATTCATCCAAAAGTGCCAAGCCTATTATATTCCTAATCAAAGAGCCATCATTGCCCGTACTGGTGAAATGATTTTCACCATCACTGCCTAGTCAATTGACCAGATGATGCAAGCTCCCTCTGTGGAAAATAACATCCCTTTCTCCTTAGAATCCCTCAATGAACTATACCAAAAGCTTGATTTTGCTGAAAGAGCTAAATTTTTTGACATATTTCTACCTGAAAACACTTAATTACCAAACAGAAATGCTCCATACCCTTACTCCATCTTCCCTGATCAGGCTAAACATATTATAATAGTCATTTCATACCTCCTTGGATAGTATTCTTATTAGTGGGTAGACAAACCCATTTTAGGCTTCCTCTCTATATTTTCCACAGATAGTAAACCATCAATCATTTTCAATTTCAGCCAATTCTTGGCAGAAAACATCCATGAGAAATTTATCAAGTTTCAGACTGAGGAAGTGTTTAAATACTCTTCTATTTTAGTATATATTTTTGTGTATTATCAGGTAGATAGATTCAAATTTTCCATGCAAAAGCTTGATGAAGAAGGTAACCAACAATCAATGATATTCTGGACATCTTTGGTGATGAAATAACATAAGGAATTTTCTTACAAAAAATTCATTGAACTATTTGTTCATCCAACTATGAGTGTTCAGAGCAATACAGTTGAACCCAGGATAGGTGAAGACATTAAAAGGATACTTCATTTGTTAGATCAGGCCAAGATAATACACTGGTACTTGTACCAGAATTATACTGAGATTAGAGTCCACGAATGTGAGATTGCACCTTATAAGCTCGCAAAATTCCTCCCCATGATGATTTTTTCTATTGAGAATATTAGACAAATTCTTAATGCAGGTGAGATTCACTTTGTAACAACCAAGAATAAGTCCCAATTCAGGATCAAGACATAGATTGGGCCCTTTATTTGCAATAGCAGGTCAGCAGGGGAGGAAGAAGATAAGATATTTAAAGAGATGAATTTAAGCCTGAGTTTCTCTTGGTACTATGAGCCTCTGGGAATCATTTCAAAGCTAAGAGTAGAGAAAAAAACTACTCCATATATTCATACCCAGAGGCCTGAGGTAGAAAGGTACATGAACCACTCAGTATGGGCTAAAAACACATTGCAGGAAGATGAGGAGCAGCTAGTATCAACATTGACATGACATACTCCTGTCCCACAGGAAAAAGAAGTGAAAATGCAAAGAGAAGAAGTGTCACCTTCAGTGACTGACAGTGCAGGTAAATAATTTAATATAATTTACAAAAAAAGAACAAAGTTGAATCCTAAAGTTGACATAGATAAAAACTCAGAGCAAGAAGTTGCTATGGTCACTAAAGAAACACCTTCCTCTTCTTAAGTAGGTGGCCAATCCACTGCTTCTCCCACAACTTCTTCAATATATCATGACCAACAATAAGCTGTTCAAAAAACTAAGGTGGTCCAAGGTGAGAAGGAGAAGACTTTTGACAGGTTCAGGGAGATAAATCTAAGAAATGAAATTCTTAAGAACAACACCTATACCCAATTCTAGAAGCAGAATTCCAGTTCTCAAAGAAGGTTTTTGTCAGTATTTGATTCAGAGAAGGGTAAGATGCAGATGGCCTTCATTGAGGCTCAAATTCCACAACCAAAGTTAGGATCTGACTACAAGGAGACGACCTTTGAATTTGACATAAAGGATATCCATCCCATTGATCAAATGGAGATGCACAAGCAAAAAGGTGAAATGATTTCTTTAACTCTAACTAATATTGCCATGAATCTTTTCAAATTGTAGGCTTGTTAAATATCCAGTCACAGTTGAAAATGGATAATATTTCTCCTCTTGCTAAGGATATAAGGATTAAATCATTAGAATATTTAGTGGTTAGATAGGATATGATCCCTAAAATATGAAGGTTGTAGAGGAGATAATTAAGAAGAATAATGCTGACATAGTAGCATTAAGAAAACAACTAAAGCTGTCAGCCACTGAAGATCCTCTTACTAAGGATATTGAAGAGACAGAGGCCCAGAAGACTGAGATGATGAAGCTCATCATGGAGAAAAATTCACAAATAAGACAGATGGAGACCGAAATGGAGAATATGATCAAAGAAAAGGAGCATACTACAAAGTTGTCCATGGTTCCATTGGATGTTGTTCCTCTTACAACCATTCCTACAACTACAATTTCTACTCCACAAAAAACAAATGGTGCTGAACAGTTGACTAAGGTAGTTGAAAATCTTTCCATCTAGACATAAGAGATTAAGAAACTACAGGACCAGGTTAAAATGTTACAAGACCAGAGGAAAAGGAGTGAAGCTTCTGATTCAGCAAAATCACAAAGAGCTCAGAAGTTGATTGAAAGATTACAGAAGTCAGAAAGAGAGTCATCAATAGGACAGACCTTGGCCCAAGCCAAGGAAATCATATGGACAGTCATCATGAACTCCATTGTTGAAATCTGGCTCTGCATCTAGATTATCTTTGAGCAAAAGGAGTTAATAAAAAGAGCAACTGATGCTATAATAGAGATCAAGCGAGAGTTGGGAGAAATGCCTACAATAGCAATAAACATCATCAAGTTCCTGAACTCTAAAAACATATATTAATTGGATGATTTGGGAGTATATGACAAGACATAAACTATTTTGGAAGTGAAGAAGATTCTTACTAAGAAGAATCTAGTTGTTTAGCTAGAAGAAAAGTGCCACTGTCTAGAGATTGCAGTTAACGGATTCTTTTCCAAAATTGAGCCTTTAACACAGAAAGGTTTTCCATCTTGATTTGTAATTAATGATAAGTTAATTGCTTATGAAGATTACGTCAGGAAACTGAAGGAGATAACCAGGGATAACTCCAAATTTGCAAGCATCAAAGGCAACATGACATGCAAATCATTTTTGGAAGCTATGGGTAATGATTTCTTCATCCAACATGAAGTAAATCATATTTTTGTTGTAAAACTCACTTTTTCCAGATACACAGAAGTTGATGAGATTTACCGCAAGGTAATTAAGTTGACCATCCTAGATTAATATCGGTGGGATAAACTCTGTGAGTTACAAGATTGAGTAGTAATTCGGAGGAAGTTAACATAGGCCAACACATCATCTAGCACATCAACCAACGCAACAGAGGAATAGGCCTATTCAACAAACTGTTTCCTCCAAAACAGTTCCAACATTCCAGGTCATTGTCCACCTAGCCTATTATTTTGTAATAGTTCGATTTTATTGTTTGAAATAGTTCCAATAATACACTATCGGTTGAGACAACACTTATATAAATCTTTTTGTAAATTAGTATAAATACTTCACAGTTTGAAGTATTAAGTGTTAATTACTGAGTATAATTACTGAGAAGCATTGTAATTTCCAAGTTGCTAGAAGCGTCAATAATACAAGGACATTTTCACAGGATTCATGTGGTGTATTCACTGGTGATGTTTTTACTTCTGTAAATGTGTTATTCATTGTTTTTCCTTTCTTTGTATTTCTGAAAATCTTATTTGCATAATAGAAACTGTGATGAATAGGATATGTTACTTAGAGCACCCTATTCTGGCTATTTGCAATTTACATGTTTTATGCTGAGATCAAATTGAAGAATACTTCATTGCTCTTCAATTTCTACTGAATTCTACATTTATTCTATTTTCATAATCCACTTAAAATCCTAAAAGTTACAGTTAATGCAACCTAGCTTTCCCTGTGAGACTCCTTCAAAATTGATGTAGATCCAATGAATTTTAAGACTCCATATCCCAATGGAATTATAGAAAGTTAATCAACCAACAATCGAATTCAAACAAACAATCAGTACACTAATAACTAGCCTAAAATTCACTCAAAACAAACTTAGGTTTTACAGAGAGATCCCTCTCTGAAGCTGGCAGGGCTAGCTCCCGAATTCCAAAGTGGTTTTGATATTGTCCTCTGTGGTTATTCTCACAATCTCGTAAATTACAGAAAAATAACACAAGGTACGTTATGAGGAGGTATAAAAAAAGTTCCCATAAGAGAGGAATCTTTAACTAGTACTACCCCAACATCTTCATAAGGGATAACCATCTTTCCAACATGTTGGATACTATCCGTAGAGGTAGGGTCAGAAGCGAAGTAGGACAACTAATCAATTTTAACAATTTTTCCTTTATAAGGAAACACGATCAATCGAAAGACTGATGAAATGACAACGATCATAGCATAAGACCAACTTCGACCTAACTGAAGGTTGTAGTCAAGAGGGGCATCAACTAATTCCACCTCAAGCATAACGATTTTTCCTTCTACTTCTATAGGTAAATCTTGGAGTATTCAAAATGGACGAAAACATCTTCCATCAAAGGCTTTAAGAATCATGGGTGACTAATTGAATTCCTTCTACTTCTATAGGTAAATCCTGGAGTATTCAAAATGGACGAAAACATCTTCCATCAAAGGCTTTAAGAATCATGGGTGACTAATTGAATGGTGGAGAACCAAGAGATTTCCAACAAGCTAAGGACATAATGCACATAGATGCTCCCTCATCAATTATTGTGCGAAAAACTGCCTAAATTTGACTAAAACAATAATTTGAAAAGCCATTTGGTGCGGGAGTCTAGGTACAAATCTCTCTAGATCAAAGACAATAAGATTAGAATCTTGAGGATCAATCACTCCAATAGATTATAACAGTAAATTCCTCTAGGTTGGACAAGATTGCAGCACTTAAAGGGTCGACATTTCTGAAGGGGACATGGGAAGATCTTCAATAATATTGTGATTCTGATCGGCTCTCGCATGTGGATTGAAAGCCTATTTTTGAAGTACACCTTTGGCAGGCGGTTTAATTACCAAATCAGGATTAGGTTTGTCAATGTGTAACAGTTTGAAAATAGGAGGAATTGATAATGGAGGTTGACTGGATGATTCAGTTTCCTTTCCAGTTATAGGACTCTTAGATCCATAGTCTTGAGATCGTGTTGCAACCATGACACGAGACATCATCAGGATATTCGTCGATGAATTGGAAGAAGACCCGATCATTTTTTTGTCTTGTGGTGGAAAAGTATATTTAAGGATAGCGGGTGTGGGCAAACCTTTGAAAAATTTAGATACATTGGTCTGATGTGGGCACTCTTTGGTGCATTGATCTTCATGACAGATAAGACATGGATAACAAGGCTTTTGTTTTTCGTCTGATGGTTCAGTTTTTTCTGCTTTCTCTTTTGGAGAATTGTTTTGTTTATTTTTACCCTTCCCTTTCTTCTTATTTCCGAATGATTTAGTTTTAGCAGTAGATGAGTCTACGACATGAGTTTTGGCAGAAGTTTCTAGGGAAGAATCTCCTTTAGGTGAATTAGGTAAAGTTATTATTGGAGTGGTAAATTTAGATGGTTTATTCTTACTCTTTGATGTATTAACTGTACCAATTACACCATCTGCAACATGAGAACCAGAAGGAGTTGTAGTAAGTTGACCTGGGCGAGGTAAATCAAGAATTTTTTCATACAAAGTACCAGATTGTGTGTAAACAAGGTCTAGAAATTGGGCTTGAGCGATGAACTACTCTTCTGGTACAACGCTTCCTTTAGCTACATCTTTAGTAATCTTAAGGAGTAATGATTTAATGAACCATTCAACTAGAATTTGATTCAGGATGAAAATTTTGACTAAGCGGCATCTACGTCGCCATTCGTGGATGTGATCTGAAATGTACATAGACGTACTTTGTTTAAGTGAAGTCAAAAGTTTCGTGCCATTATCATAACGAACTGGCAACTAAAAATGAGCAAGGAAAGTAGTTTCTAAGGCATTAAAATTGTTGAAAGAGCTGCGTGGTAACTCAATGTACCACTTTGCGGGTAAGTCGACCAAATTTCTTTGAAAAAGTCTTAAACAGATAGAATCATCGATCAAAGAATTGGATGCACACCATAGATGATAAGTCATAACATGGTTCGAGGGGTCTTCTCCTAATTTTCCTTCAAAATTTGGAATGTCACTAGGAAACTTAGTAGGAATTTTTGGTCAAAACAGAATATAGTAAATTGCATCATTCGTTAGCCAAGACAAGTCCAGTAAATCTAAAGTTGTAATGAAAGGTAACCACCTGTTAGGGTCTTGCTGAGCGAATTGATAACTATGAGGGACAATACCAGTACCTGGAGGAGGATATCCAGGAAAAACTGGGATAGCTTGAGCATTTGTAATCGATATACCTCCAGGGTATCCAGGGGCAGCCATACCGAGTTGAGGTTGAGTTGGTATTTGATATGTATAACTAGGGTATGGTTGGATCTGAAAAGTTGGATTTTTTCCTACTTGTCCATATTGTAGTTGCCATTGAAATGGCTGGATTTAAACAAATTGACCTTGAAAAGGTTGATCGACCAAGGGTTGTCCCTTAATAGTTAGTCCTGTAAAAGGTTTCCCTTGAACGGGTTAACCTACAAAAGGTTTCCCTTGAACGGGTTGACCTACAAAAGGTTTCCCTTGAACGAATTGACCTACAAAAGGTTGTCCTTGAAAAGTTTGACTCGTTGGTGTAGTTTTTGCACTAGGTTGTCCCACATATGCTTGAGGAATCGACTGGATTGTAAGTTCAGTTTGATGGGTAGTAATATGAGGGATAGCCTGCATAACAGTTGGCGTTGACATTTGAAGGGTCATAGCAATAAAGACTTGAGAAACTCTTGGGATAGGTGTACTTGGTTGTTGAACAAAAGCTTTCACAATAGATTGGATAGGAGAAGGAGTACTCAGACCAGCTTGCTGACTACTTGGCACATATACCTTTGGGGTACTTTGAAGTGCACCGTGAATTGGTTGTTGGACTTAGGTTTAACCAAATTGTCCCACCGGCTGAGCAAGTTGATTATACACACTTGCAATGTAGGTTGCAAAGATTGTTGAGTAAACAAAGGGTTCCATATAGTATTAATCCCTGGGTAAGGAGCTCCTATTGAAGGTTGTGACGCATAGGGTTGAACATAACCAGTTTGAGGCATGGGAACATAAGTTTTAGAATTATTAGGAATATGTTTCCCTATAACCATTGGATAGGTTCCAGTAAAAGGTTGTCCTCCCTGAAAAGACTGTTGAACTTGAAAAGATTTTTGTCCATGAAGAGGTTTCTTCCCTTGAAAAAGTTGATGCCCTTGGAGAGGCTGTTTCCCTTGAAGAGGCTGTTGCCCTTGAAGAGGTTTTTGCCCTTGGAGAGGTTGCTTCCCCCCAGGTGCTATATAACCACCTTGTGAGCTAGCTTGAGGGATATTCTTAGAAAACATATATACATGTTCCGTCGTCAAAGTTTGGATGGTATACTCAAATAGACCAGCTGACATAATAGAAGTTTCATAGAAAGGATATGCTCCTAAAAAAGTGCCAGAAAGCGATTGGTACCCAGTAGGAACAGAAGGAACGCCATACAAAAAATTTTCTGGTGAAGAATAAAACATAGAAGAATTAGTAGACATGCTTTCAAAATCCATGTTACTATTTCTAGGTAAAGAGTAGAATGGGATCCAACGTCGTGGGTGACCATAACAAGAGTTATGAAAAAAATTGGTGAATTGGTGATACCAAGGATCAGGTTGAAAGGGAATGAAAGGGCATATCGGTTCACTAAACCTCAAATCTAAAGATCCTTGACGAGAGGGAAGTGCAATCTCTTCTTCTTTGTCAGATATTTCTTCAATGCTAATCAAGCCAGGAGGAAGATTCTCAGTGATGAGAAGCTTTAATCGAGGTGAACGAGGATGAGCAGGAGTCAGGGCTATAAGATCCGAAGGTGACTCAGATGAAGTGGAATCAGACTCAGGCTCAGATATTTAAGGTTCAGTTAGTTGTGTATCTGACAACTCACCAGTGACAGATTCAACTGTAATTACTTCAGAAATTTCTGGTTGATCTTGTTCTGTTTCAGTTTTCTGAGGTTGATTAATTTCAAAATCAGGATGTATTACAATAGATGATTCTCCTTGTTCAGTAGACCTGGTTCCTGATGATTGAACCCTTTCAGTTTTGATTTTTTCCAATTGACTCGGTGTATATTCAGGGGGGTTTCCCCTGCATTGTACGTGAATTTCTCGGTAATTCAGCCACGGTTAATTTATTTAACACACGAAATCAATTGTTTTCAAAAGAATCACACCTAAGGCCTCTAAAAATCAAACAAATGAACACGTGCTTAAAAGATCTAAGAAACAATCCACACATAAACAACATGTTTCCACAATAAAATCACTAATTGGTAATGAAATCCAACCTCGTAGAGATTAATGTGGAAAACTAGCGGTTGGAACAATTACCCTAACAACCTGCTTAATGAAACAGTTGGGTGCAAGTAACTCCACTATGCCATCTCGAAATGAAGACTACCTTCCGGAAAGTTCAAGTGAGTCTAGTCAACATCTGTTCCAGGTACAGTGGGACCTTCCCTCCACCGTCACCTTGGGGAAAATCCTAAATATTATGGCCACTGAGGTTATCAACTGAGACAATTGAACCTGGGGGAACAGTCTGTGGCCCGATATACACACAACAACTGAGTATCAAAGCTTAATCCCCTTGAAAGCTCCTCGACATGGTAAATACGAGGTTTACTAACAAGTGATCCCAGGCTCCTTGACAATGGTTAATCCAAGGTTTATCGTTTGTATTATGTGCACATCTTCTATCTTCACCAATGAAGTAGGTACGGTTACTTCACTGGGTCTGACATGACCTCGTGCTTGACTCTTTTAAGGAGAGCTTCCTAGAGCACAGTTGCAACAATTGGATTTTTCTTACCGCAATATGCTACTTGTTTGTTTTATCTGCTTTGGAAAGTTAATTACTGCCTATTCAAAAGCACTAGTCGTGAGCTATATTGGTGGAATGAGCCCTCGAAAATGTAAAAATTATCTAGATCAATTTTATTAAGCATTGTATTAATCTGGATGTTGTTTACGCATAGGGGTATGGAAATGAAAATCAATGATATTATGACCGACTCAAAAAGTACTCTAATTGCATCAATAATGAAAATGAAATTCGTTGTTTCGATGAATTTCTATTTAAGATAAAGTAGAAGGACTTTTGGACTCAAAGAAGTACAAATTTCCTAAAACATCCTATAACAGTTCTTTTTCATCAAGAAAACAATTACATTTTTAAGCATAACCAATATCACTTTGCGATGAAAATATTTGTTGACTACAAAGCCAAAATATACAATTTTATGAACAAACAATTTTCAAAAGAAAAATCAACTATAAAAACCCTGAAAAATGTAAAAACTTCAAAAAATTAAAGCTCTTAACTAACAATCCTAACTAATATACCTATGAGTGTCTTTTCATGATTTCTTTTAGTTGAAATCAAACTAAATTGTTTTTTCACTTTAACTAGCAGAAACAATCGCATAAAAGCCTACTTTTGAGACAAATCACACTTCGATAATCTAGAAGTTTCCATTTTGTAAATGAGAAAGAAACAATGACTTAAAGAAGCAAGCCTGATAAGACTCCTGGTAGCTCTAGAGGGAAATGAAAGAAAACTAGTGATCTAGGCAGTGAATCTCTTTTCCCCAAAAGAGAAATTTATCAAACCAGGGCAAACCCTACTTGAATGTGCAAAAAGTATGATCTATCAAAAATACTCTAAGGTAATTAGGAAGATTTCACAAACAGACTCTAAGAGTTGATATAAGTGAGGTTAAACCTTAAATAATTTTTCATCTGACTCTGAGAGAGAAAATATCATTTTTTTTCAAAAATTCTCAAGGGGTGCGCAGGTTGTCAGTACAAACTAGTGCACATGCACACTAAATTAAACTACAAAATTGTGCAGGTTTGCGCTCTGTTTATTGCAAAAAATAGCACATAGTAGAGAAATAAAAAAACAAACTCAAGGCTTTCTAATTCAGAGAATCTAAAAGGTCATAGACCCTTCCACACTTAGAAAATTCAAATTAGAAAAGTTGGAATGCTAAACCAAAAAAAAATCAAGAGAAAACTAAGCTTTTTCTCTAGTCCAGTCGCCAATTTGTGTTCTGGATAAATCCCTCTTGCGGACAAGAGTGATCTCCCTAGTATCTCAACATATAACTAGAAACAAACAACCCTTTGACTACCTCTTTCCCTAAACTATCAGTATTCATATTATTATAACTTAGAAATGAGGAGGTTATGCTCCTACTTTTCAATGAGATGTTTGATGTAGACCTTGCCTTTCGCTCCAAAGAAGTCCTTCAATGCTGAGAAGAACTTGCAATCACAAACATGAAAATAATCAAAATCACCTGCAATATATAATAATAAAAAATACCAGTTCAACTTAATGATCAAGGAGATTAGGGATTGTCATTGTTTTAATGAACCTAAAAACAACACAATGAGAAGAAGAGATCCATATGTATTATCAAGAATTATAAAGATCAATCTTATAACCTAAGTCTTGATGTTGTATAGATATATCCCATATGCCTTCACATTCATGCTCCTTGGTTTGATAAGCTTTCCTCTCTAGAATGAGAAACATAGGTTTATCTTCAATGAACTCTTATGTACAATGTGTAATCTCAAATGTACGTTCTACAATCTACCCCTAACTCTAAAGCTTCAGCTCAATTTATACGATAAATTGGGGAGGTTTCAAATCCATCAAGAGAGGGATATGATCCTCTAATGAAGCGGATAATTTCCATGAGTGGAGGGATATAGCTCGAACTGGCGTGACTCAAGAGGCTTTTATTTGGAAGAATATTTTCCCAGCTAGCCTTCTAGAAGTTACTTTTTCGTGTTTACTTTCTTTTACGGGGGTGCACAGGTTTTATGGGTGAACAAAGAAGAGATCACCACAGCTAATAGAGAAAGTATCAGCGCATGCGTAGGAAGTGACCAAAAAAAGCGCGCAAGCAACATTTAAGAGTTTTTAAGAGCTTTTTCCTAGTTTACAAGACTTGGTTCAGGAACATGAATGTTTTGACTTCTAAGGAAGCATGAGCATGGATGGTGATAGATCCATATTGAATGTAAAATTTCATGGTGAAAAAATGACATGTAACATATTTCCCCCGAAAGTGCGAAGTCTGAGAAAATATTTCAAGAGAGTGAAGCACTTTATCATTCCAAGGATTGGATTGGAGACACCGATCGAAAACCTGTAAGAAACATTCAATGCAAATATATAATCATCACCGAGGTAGGAATTCCCACACTTAGAGAAAAACTAATTAAATGTTCTGGTACATATATGACTTTAGCATTACATGAAAAGTAGACACAGTATGGGCACAACCATCTGTTATGAATAAGCCTACTTTATATTGAATACATAACTCCTCACAGCTTGGATGGTTGAAACTAGATCTAGGGGCTTGATTTCTGCTATCCATGTGATTGATTGTTTCGAAGTCAAACATGGTAGAAACCACTTGATTACTGGTCATGATGAAAACCGTTAACAAGTGTGAGAGAAACCATTAGTAATGACAATGGATCTCAAAATACTTCAGTACAATCTATGAAATGTGAATGAATGATTTGCAGTCGAACACTCATAGAGTCATTCGATCGAAGGCCAATGATGAAAACCTGTCGTTGAAGGCGAGAAACCTACCATTAGGGCATGCAAATTCCAAGGTATGATAGGATTTCTAGATCAGGTTTCTAGATAATGAGCTGATGTCGATAGAAAGTGATTCGTTGTAGGAGGACCTGCGAAACGAAACCATTATGTCAAGTTTTGAAGAATCTTTTTGCAAGGATTAATGCAGGGACGGTCAACGCTAATGGAGATAAATGTTTGCATAGAATAGTGAATTTGAAGTTGAAATTTCTATTGAACACATAACGACACTTTAAATGACTTGGAAACATTTGAATTAAAGATAATACCCAAAATCACCTGAAGACATTCAAAGAGGTTCGATTAACTGTAAGACAAAAGGATTACCCAACCTAGACACGTGTGCGACAAAGTGTCGTGTTCAAGAGCGACATGTTGCTTTTAAAAACAAGTAGAAAAGATGGAATTTTTTTTCCCCCACCATTACTGGCAATTACCTCTTTATTTTTTTCAAGCTTGAGGAGGATAACATATGCTTCTTGTGTAAGCTCATCCTTCGGATGAGTCCATCTCAGTATTTTTAACGAACCCTAAGAAGGAGTGGTTCGATTATGTTGTAATCGACAGGTCCTGCACTGTTTAGTTTTAACGAGTCGAGCATAGGATAAACTCGATGTTTTTCAGTTTTAGGGAGTCATAAGAAAAACATAAGTAAACTCTGTAGTGTTCTTTTTCGTAAGTTTAGTCTCTCAAACTCGAAAAAATGATAAAAGTATGTAGGAGAGAACTCTATTGACCATACTTAGTCAACGTATACCTTTTTAATAATTAGTCTAGTTCATTCCGGAAAAGGGGTAAACTTATACTGAGTAGATGACTGTTCATTTATTTTAACGAGTTCGAATAGTTAAGTGCTCAACGATCTTTTCATGTTTAGAGAGTCTGAAAAGGGCTTAAAATAGGACTCCATGGTTTCACTTTTTCGTATTTTTTGAGAGACCGAAAAAGTGATAAAATTTACTTGTTGTCAAAATGAATCATTTTCAGACACAACCTGTTCTCTGCACAAAAAATCAAAAATTATAATAATCTGCTCTCAATCAAGGTAAAGATATTCAAAATTTAACTTCTAAAGGTCAAAATAAACAAAATAATATTATTTTATTCATCAAAACCTATAAAAAGTGGTCAGAGCAAATCATTTTTACCTTTTGATTTCCAAAGCAGTGAAAAGGAGTTTTTACCATAGATCTTCTGAAGTGGATATCGGGAGAGCCAACCAACCATTTCGCAAACCGTCAGTTCCAGGTTTTTAATCTCTTCATTGTCTTGATTTTCATCCATTTAATTTTTCAATTTAAGTTTTTAGTTTTTTTTGGAGGAAAAATGGTTTTAGAATTTGCCCTCAGAGGTACGCAGGTTTTTGTGGTAGAACCCATGCACCCCGATGATTTTTTAATATAAAAAATCACCATACCATTGTGGTTTTTATACATAAATCGTGCACAAAAATGCACTGTTTATGAACAAAAATTGCGCAAGCGCCATGGGGTTTTCAAAATTTGAATTTATTTCGACAAAAATTGCTCCAAATTCTCCCACAAGTTTTCTAATGTTCCTAAATTATTGTTTGCAGGTACCAATCGTGCTTGAGTGGAGAGAACGCGAGCATGATTCACATGAAAATGAAGCCATTGATAGTCCAACGATGCTTCGTGTGTTAAATAATTGTGGTTTATACAAATTTTTGGCAATACAAGGAATGAAGGCCCCAGTGGAACTCATGACCTGGTTGGTTAATGCCCGGGATGTCCAAGAACAATGTTTCATCATTGGGGATCACATGCTTGTGATTGAGACAGAGGATATCTATTAGGTCCTTACCAAATCCTCTATTCTTTATTCATGAAGTGAAGACAATAATGATGTGTCTATCTCGCCCTCTCAACTAGGGAGGATATGTCAACTAGTCCAAGCTTGTCTCTTAAATACACAAGCTTCTTATTAGGAAAATATTTTGTCAAGGTGCCAACTACCTGTGCATTAGTGGATATATACCATAGTTGCAACACTCCATCCTGCACCAACTTTCAAATATAGTGATACTTTTTATTTATGTACTTTTTCTTTCCATGAAACATGGGGTCTTCAAACAACCATATACAATTTGTGTTGTCACAATGTATCACCATAGGGTCCATTGGTCCTTTAAACAAGTTGGACAACAACTTCCTCAAGCAGAAAACTTATTTGCTTACTTCATAGGCTGCAAGATATTCAACCTCAACACTACTCAAAGAAATCAATTCTTGCTTTCTACTCATCTAGGAGACCAAGGGAGGATCCCAAACTAAAAAATCCTCTAGTAGTGCTTCTCCCATCTATCTCACTTCCTCCCAAGTCAGAATCTATATATTCAATCAAGTGGACATCATTCCTCTTATCATACTTTAGGCAATAGTGGCTTGTTCCTCACATATATCTTAGTATATGTTTTTCTACTATCCGATGATCATGCTTGGGCTCTACTTGGAACTGACTGAGAACATTCACTGTAAAAAAAATGACTGGTTGAGTATTTACCAAGTACATCAGTGAGCCAATCAATTGTTTATACCTTGTTAGATCCATCAGGCTTGATTACTAACTTCTTAGCCTTTTCAATTTTGTGACCATAAGGGTTGTCATAGGTTTTCAATCCATCATTTTAAACCTCTTAAGTATCTTGATCACATACTTTCCCTGACCTAGATGAATTTCATCAGGTCCTTTCCAGACTTCCAACCCTAAATAATAGTGTATCAGCCCTAGATCATTCATATCAAATTTTGATGCTAGTTTCTTCTTGCACTATTGAATACAACCTTCCACATCTATAATGAGAAGATAATCCACATATATAAGAATGATTACAAGCTCATCCTTCACAACCTTGATTTATATATTTGGATCAAAGGAACTCTTCGAGAATCCAAATCTTTTTATATATGCATCCATCCTTGCATACCATGCCCTTGGTACTTGCTTAAGGCCAGACATTGCCTACTTCAATATGAAGACGTAAGTATCTCTATATTCTGCTTCAAGTTCCAAGGTTTTCTCTATATACACTTCTTCAACAATAATGCCATTCAGGAATGTTGTTTTGACATCCATTTGATGGATGTTCCATCCCATTAATGCTATCAAAGAGAACAACGAACGTACAATTTTATACCTTTCTATAGGTGCAAATGTCTCTTCATAATCGATGCCTTCTTGTTGAGAGGAGCCCCTAACCACAAATATTTCCTTATATTTATAAATACTTCCATCTGATACATGTTCAATCTTGTAGAGCCACTTGGAAGTTACCATATATTTGTCTTTAGGCCTAGGTATGATCTCTTAAACTCCATTCTTCATTATTGATTGATACTCTTCATTCATGGCATCTTTCCATTCTTGATGTTTAAAAACCTCTTCAAAGGTGGATGGTTCTGCTTCTATTAAATTCATACTATAGGTCGCATACCCTGAATATATTTTGGACTTCAAATTTCCCTTAATGTACCTTTGGTTGCTCCATGTCCTTTTACATATATAAGAGTAGAATTAAACCAATTAGGTCCTTTTGTGATTTCAAGGATGATCACAAGTTGCATATAGGTTCACTAAGACCTTCATCTTCATTATTTGAGTTATCTTCCTCCCTGGTGTATTATTCCTCAAATATTGGAAGTTATTCATCATCTAAGTCCATTGGTAGGTACTTTGATTTCTTGGATGTAATAATTTTGTCAAAGAACTTAATTTTATTTGGTGTTCTTACTTTATGTAGATCCTATATGCCTTTGAAGTATTACTGTAGCCGACGAATATTCCCTTCAAGCTTGTAGGATCCAACTTCTTTCTCTTATCCTTCGAAATGTGAATATAGACAGGACAACCAAATATTCAGAGATGTATGACACTTGGTTTCTTCCTAGTGAATGCTTATTTTACAGTCATGCTATCTAGTGATATGTGAGGACTTCAATTTTGAATATACACAACAATATTTGTTGCTTCACCCCATAATTTTTTTGGCAAATATTGATAATGTAACATGGCTCTTACACTTTCTTCAATAGATCGATAGTTTCAATATGTAACTCCATTTTTTTTTGTATGGGACTATCAAATCCCTCTTAATCCCAACCTCCTTACAGAAATCTATGAGTTCCTTTGAAATGTATTCTCTTCCGTTATCGGATCTTAATATCTTTATCCTCTTTCTATAAGGTTTTATACTTCAAATTTGAATTCTTGACATTTGTTGAATACTTCATCCTTGGACTTTAGGAAATAGATCCAAGTTTTCCTTGAGTGGTCATCAATGAATGTTACATAATACAAATGACCTCCAAGAGACTTTGTGGACATAAGACCACATACATCAGAATGAATGAGATCCATAATTTCTTTTGACCGTGAAGCACTGCTTCCAAATGGTCTCTTGAAATTTTTAACTAATACACATCCCTTGTATACTCATTAATGATCCAATTTGAGTTCAGAGGTGTCATTCACCATTCAATTTAGAGTTGGTATGATTTTGTAATGAAGGTGACCAAACCTTCTGTGTCAAAGTTCACATGGACTTACTTCAATGTGAAACAAAGCTTGAGAGAGAGGAGTCAACAATCTGTAGAGTCTTCCTCCACGAATCCCATTTGCATTTTCGATGCTATAGTTTTAATCCCATACTACAACGTTTCTGTCTATAAAACGACTCTATCTCCCGTATCTTCTATACATGAAATAGAAAGTAAATTCTTTTGCAAACCTAGAACAAAAATGATGTGTTGAGATGAATATTTCCTCCATTATTTATATCCAATGAGGTTAATACAATTCCTCTTAATAATTTCTTTGGTTATTTATGCTTACCTTTCATATGTCTTGATGCTCCATTATCGGTTACGCAAAAATTCTCATCTTTAAATGTGTCTGTAAGTGTTGAGAATAACCATTTGTCCTTTGTAGAAGTCTTGGTCATACTATTCTTAATGGATAGTAGGAGATTCCATAATGCCTTGATACCTTTCTTAAGTTGACTCGCTACCATATAACACTTCTTCAAAGACTTATTCAAGGATGTATTGATCTTCATCATGCCCTTAATCGACCTTAGCTATGATACCATGTTGAGAAATCTATAGGACTGTAGTTAGGATGATTTCTCTTAAACTTGATAATTGCTTGTGATGTCTTTTTACCTTTTGTTAGCTTATTCTATTATTATTAATTTTTCTTATCATAAAACAACTACTAAAACGAGAAGATCAACAATACACAGTAACACAAGATATTGGTTGCAAGCTAGGGTCAAAACCTCTCCACTTGAGAGGAAAACCCACAAATCTCTTCTCTTCTTATAGATTCTTCAAATGACGATTTCCAAGACCTCTATACCAAGAAAAATACCCTTCCAAGACCAAGTCCGACATTATCAATGATGTACTTCCTTTGTTCAAGTCAAACCCAGTCAAATCTCTTCCATCAACACAACTTCAACCCCCAGCTGCATAATTTTGACCTCTATTGCAAGTCTAAAATTTTTGGCCCCTGCAACAACTGTTGCATCCACATGTGTGAGCAAGTTCCTCCACACATGTGAGAAATTTTAGGGCTTCCAAGGCTTCACTTGACCTTTTCTTGATTTTATCCTTCTTCTTGTTGAAAAATGCAACAAGAAATCCCCAATTTGATTTTGCCTTGGTCAAATTGGGAAAATTCAAATTTCTACCTCAACAGACAACTTCGATGTAGTTAACTTATGTGATATAGCTCTTTCGACAATGTTAGCTTAGTAAATTCAAGTTAGAAGAGTTAGATTTTAATTAAGCATGTGTGATTACTAATTTTTAATTATCCAGTTCAGTTATATGAAGTTGAGTTCAGTTAAACTAGTTCTAATTATTGGAGGAACTAGTGGAAGATTAGTTGTGCAGTGGGACAATAGTCTAACTAAGTGATCATCTATCTAACTGATCAATCAACCCAAAATAGCTAGTGCATGCATATATTTCAAGTTCCCCATCTATGGTGGAGATTCCAAGGCAGTGTAACATCATTTGTGGGCTATTTTTGAGTGTACAGTTGTTGTGTGCATTCAGATGATAAACCTTGAGAAATGCACAATCATTTCAGAGGAATTTCCTAAATAATGGGGGCCTAATTTCTGAATATTTGCGCAAGGAAATAGGGGCTCAAGAAAAGGAATAAATTGACCAAGTTTGGGTTAAAGCTTATTAGTGAGCAGAGAGATAAGTTATTCCATTGCAGGTTGAGCTCAAGTTGAGCTAGAAATTGTAATACATCTCTAATCATAAGATTAATGCAAGCATGCATAAGGGGTTTTTAGTAGATTGCTTTCCCCGAAAAAATACTGTGTGCATGTGTGTTATTTCTCATTTCATGTTTGTGATTGATGTTCTAAATTGTAAATTGAATTCCACAGAGTAGTAGAGTAGGATTGTGTTTTGTGATTTAGATTAAAATTTCATGAGCAATTGCAATTCTACACCATAATTTCTACAGGGTATCAAAGAAGGATTCACATTAGAATAGGAATTTTGAAGTTGTTTCTGACAAGGATTGATTTTGCAGTTCAATGTAGTAGGATCTCTACAGAGTTGGGAATATGACCTTCAACATGATGAGACTAGATTATACCTTAGAAGGCAACTCTAATTTCATAGCATGGAAGGATCAAATGGAGGCAGTATTGGATGACAATGGATTGTTAAAATACATAAAGACAAATGTTGAAAAACCACAAGCATATGGCGCCCAAAACCTAACACAGTGGAAGTAATATGTAGAAAAGGCAAGGAGAATAATCTTGGAGGGAGTTTGAGACCACATTTTCTCAAATATCCATGGGAAATAAACTCCTTTCACAATGTGGAAATCACTAATAGATTTTTTCAAGAATAGTAGTGACCATAGGAAGCTGGCGCTCAATGATAAAGTTTGAAATATAAAGATGCAGAAGCATGGCACTTTTCCACAATATCTGAGTAAGATGAAACAATTTCGTGATGAACTTGGTGGGGTTGGTGTTCATGTTGTAGAAGATTACTTGGTAAGACTATCCCTTCTAGGCATTCCCAAGAGTTGGCTTGGCCACCAATATTTGATGAACGATAGGGAGGAAGTACTGAACTGGGAATGCTTATGGTTTGATTTGGTACATGAGGAAATAAGGCAAAATACCAAAGATGGGACTTCATCCAGGGGAAAGGATGAAGAAAACTTTGCATTGGTAGGAAAGAGAAAGAAGGGAAAAGGGAATAAATCTCAAACCAAACCATAATCTAGCTAAGGGGGCAAGAAAAAATATTTGTCCAAAATAAAATGCTTCAATTGTCATGAATTCGAGCACTATGCCACGAAGTTTCCACAAAAAAAGGTGAGCAAGAAGAACTCTGGAGGAGTAGCATGTGAAGCCTTGGATTTAAAGTTTGAGCTTGATTTACCCTCTTCGCATGCATGCTGATCACAATGATGGGGAGTGTGTGGTACTTGGACTCAGGTGCATCGTTGCACATGACAGGGTGTAGATATTTTTTCAATGACATGGAGGAGAAATATTTGCAGATGCACATTGATCTGGGGGATGATGAAAGGTACATCACAAATAGGGTTGATAAGATCACCTTTGAGAGGGATTCATGCTCCCCTCTGACGCTCAAGGATGTCATGTTCATTCCAGGCCTAAAAATAATCTCATTTATGCTGCAGTTTGGAAGATTGTGGTTATGATGTGATCTTCAATAAAGGGAAAACATTCCTGATACACGTAGCCATGGGACAAGTGAAGCAGGTCAGGGTTCATGTGAAGAACCCGTATAAGCTAGATGTGGAATATTGTGTTGCATTAAGCACCAAGGCGGAGAAAGTGCAGGGCAACAATGTCAGTGAACTTTGGCACAAAATATTTGGCCATTTGCATCATGGTGCCTTGAAGATTATGTAGTAAATAACCATTGGTCTCCCTAAAGGAGAACTTGAGTAGCAGGTGTTGAGTCTCAAGGTCGTCTTCCATATTCATACATATTTCCATTATGTCATAACCATTCAGCTCTCATTTCATAACTATCTGGTCTAAAACCCTACATTAAGTAACCATTTTCATAATTATATGGGTTAGGATCCTTGTTTTCCAAAGTTATTTATTTTATGTATTTAAAGAGAATTTATGATTAAAAACTAGAAAATTAACATGGTTTCATATATCTATATATGTGTTATGATTTTTATGACATGTGTAGTCCTATTTTGGAGATTCTAGAAGGGTCTTACTTGGCCTCCCAAGATCAAATTCGAATTTCAACTCAAGAGGTGGACCATATTCCAAGGAGAAAGATCATGGAGATCTTGATGTGTCATAGGATTTGTATCTTGAATTTAGGGATAAGTTGAGACAAGTATGGATCTAGTAGATATTTAAGGGATCTACCTTTATTGAGTAGATATCCCTAATTTTTTTATAAATAGGGGAAGCTTTCTCGTATCATGTCATGTGTAAAATTGGAGTTATGATCAAGCTTTGAATAAAGAATTAGATTGTGGCACCTTACTCATGAGTCTTCCTTCACTTTGACTTGGTTTTGCTTACATATGGAGCATCTCGATTTACCATCTCTCATACTTTTGGATCGACCATCTACAATGTGTGAGATTTATTTGCTTTCTTAGTATTAGTTTTAGAATGACTGTGTAATCTTTGCTTTCCTATAACATCTCCAGAAAGTAGATTCTTCTATTTTCAAAATGGATTATGTTTGAGGCAATAAAGCTCATAGTTGTTTAGTTTCCTTTCATGTTCTTACATTACTTTCTTAGATAATACTGTTACACAACAATTTGTCACTATCCTTGTACTCCTCGTTCCTTGATCTTGGAGGACCCATATAGTGACCCTTGTGTACTTTCCAAGCATGGAATACATACCCCTGAACCACATTTTGTCTGCCAAATCATCTCCCTTTACAACTTTTCTGGAAGATCCTTATAAAAACCTGGTTTTCAAGGTTGACGCTTTCTCTCAGTGTCTGACCCGCGTTGATACCAGAGATTTACACTGAGGCCCGCGCCGATCGGTTCTGTCTTAATGTCAGACTCGCACCGAGCCTCTTTTGGAAAGTTTTTTAAATAGAAGCAAAGCTTCCATGACTAGAAGTTTCGCGAGGCGGCGAGCTGGAAGTTTGTTTTGAGGATATGGTTGAGGAATTCCCCATTGGGCTTCTTGTTCCCAAGAAATAGGAACTACTCCAAAGGATAAGCTCTTTTCCCATCATATGAGGGCCCATTACCTCCTCCTCCATTGTTATATGAGGAGACCTCCTTTAGCTCTACAGCCTTAGTTAGTGATGATAGAAAGGAGAAGAAATTATAGCTTCGGGAGAATAGTGCAGAGTGTGATTGTTTTTGTGTGTTGGGAACATAGTGAGATCTTGGACCTTTGTGTGTGAGAATGTTACAAACATGTTTGGATATGGACATGTCGAAGGAGAGCCTCAACATCAAGGCTTGGTTGTAAAATCCCCTTCTCTTTATCATAATTAAATGCATCTGATGTTTATCTTCCACTCTTGTTTACATCTATAATGAGATTTCTAGCATTCCTTGATCAGCTAGATAAATTGTAATTGTTCTATGTTTGTCATAGTTTTACGCTTGTCATGGTGTCTTGACTGTCTATACAGGTAATCAGACGTTGGCAGTATCAAGAAGCTTCGATAGAAGACGAAAAAATAGCATCATAACAAGGCAGGCCATCTTCTTTGCTTTGAATTTCATTCACAATCTAAGAAGGTAGATGTTAGTATGTTCCCGTAGTTTCTAGACTCGCCCTAAGGCTAGAGGGATCGCCTCTGTCCGCAGAGGGGATTTACCTGGACAATAGAATGGCGACTCCATTGGGGAGTTTCCTTTGAGTTTGTCACTCTTTGAGGTCTTCGTCATTCGATGAGTTTAGTTGAATGATCATTTCCCTGTTTGTTCCTATGTTTTTCATCAATTACGATCTTTTAGTTTTTGCTTGAAGTGGTGAGTCTGGTCTTGGTTACGAGAAATTCTTTGTTTTTTCTTTTTCAAGCATTGGCGCTAGTTGTTAGTTAACAACCCGCGCCAATTGGCCATTGGCGCTATTTTTCAGTTAGCAAGTCGCGCCAGTTGGCGCTAGTTTCACCCACAAAGGTGTGTGAAAAATTAAGGTTTTTTCCCTAAGTCCTTCACTAGTGTGTCTTTCCCTTCCGGTCCTTTTCTCTTTATGATTTACACGTTCTCCCCTTTACTTGTTCACTTGTGAGCATAGATTACATTGCTCATTGTTCAACTGAAAAGTCTTCTTTCTATGATTGCTTGATGTAAACGAGAATGAATGGCTTGTTTTGAGCCCATGCTTTGGAAGTCCTCTTTGTGCTTAACCTCATATGTCTTGTAGCCTTTTGAGGAATTTCGTTACAAAGTGTTTAAAACAACGATTGCATTCTTAGTGTTTGTTTGCATCCCTTTTGCATTCATCCTTCCACTAAGGAAATTTGCATTCATTTAGTTTTCATCTCAGAGTTTGCTTTTCGTTAAAGTGCATTAGATCACGTTGCATCGAAAAGTCATTGTTGAGATTTACCATTGAACTTAGATTACTGTTTAATGATTGAAAACTAAAAATTGCATTGAGTGCATTCTCTTTCATTAAAAGCATGCATTAAGTAGATTCTCATTTCATCGAAAAATTCATTGAGTGCATTCTTATTCTTTCAAAAGAAAATGGAAATTGTGCATAGATTACAATTGCATAGTTTTCAAAAAAGAGGATTTTGCATAGATTACATTGCATAATTCACATTGTTCAATGTTTTAGATTACTTTTGGGATAGTGAAAGTCGTCTAGTTAGGAAAAAGTTTCGTTTTTAGTTGTTGCATCATTATTTGAGACTCTTCCCTTAACTAGATAACATTCATCAAATTGAAATATTTCTTTTCTCATATAGCTGCATATAGGAGATTGTCAGATGACAACGTTAAGGCCTTGAAACCGAGACATAATTTAAGATCAACCATAAAATTTATTGAATCAACCTAAGGAAGAATTGAAACCTAAGACAAATATTTTAGAGGTCTAGGCTAGTGACGTGTTCCGACGTCCTTAAACCTAGTAGTTGTCATTCGCCATCTGGCCTTGGACAGCACTAGTACGGACTTGTGCTCCCCGTACCGTTACATATGTTGGGTACTAGATTTGTATACTTTTCCTCTCCCATTTTATCCCATTTTATCCCATATTTCTATCTCTTTGTACCATTATTGTTCTTAAATGCATAAGGTAAACCCCTTTCTTTTATCTTTCATGGGATATTTGATTAATGAATTAATTGTCATGGAGGTTTTACCTTTTTGCAATATTAACTCCGATATTTCTACAGATTCGGAAAAAGCAGGAAAGTTACAACCATGAGTCATGGAACAACCCATAATTTCCAATGCTATCTCCATTTGTTGATACAACGTAACAGACTCTATTCCACACCGGCGTTATTTCAGGCCTTTTTATGGTTTCCTTCTAGGCAACTAGGTTTCCATTGTAACAAAGTATATTTTTGTAAATATTGAGTTGCTGAGGGAAATCAGGGATTTCCAGAACATTTTTATAAAGAGGTCCTGCGGGCTGTGAATCAGGGTTAAGCCCAATTACATACTGATTTTGTAACAGTTTATTTTGCCATTAATTGAATGCACAACAACTTGCTGTTTCACCTATAATTCATGAGTTTACCGCAGCCCTGATCAGAGATTTGGGCCCACTCTTCTGATCAGGTGCTGCATTTCCATTTCTTTTCATTTTTTTCATGTTTTAGTGTGATTTCATTACTGTTGTTACAATTTAATCCTTCATTTTCTGTGAATGTTTTTGTAATTCTGCAATCTATTTAATTGTTGTTACAGTAGTCTATGTGTTTATGGATTTAACCCTATGATCTACAACAGGTCATGTGCTTGCTCCTGCATATACTGTGCCGTTAGTATTTAAATAACTAACGCCCTCGGGTTGATAAGTTATGTGGAAAAAGGGTTGAACATTGTTCATATCCGAACACCAACATTTTGGCACCGTTGCCGAGGAAGGCTAACAAGTGCAAGAACAGAATCTACAATTGATCTAAGGGTCAATCTCTCGTCTTGGGGAGGGAATTTATTGCCTACTTCAAGTCCTGAGCATAGTGCTTTGTGTTTTCTTTCCTAATTTTTATTGTTTTTCTTCAGAACTGATCTCTTGTCTTGGGGAGGGCATCTATTACCCTGCTCCAAGCCCTGAGCGTAGCATGCTGTTTTTATTTTTCTTTGTTTTTCATTAAAATTGATCCCTCATCTTGGGGAGGACATTTTGTACCCTAACCTAAGTCCCGAGCATAGTTTCCAACTTTTTGTTTCTTTTGATTCTTTTTTGAAGGGCCAACTTCTCGTCCTGAGGAGGGTATTTGATTACCCTACTTCAGGTCCTGAACTTCGATTTTCCTTTTCTTTTTATTTTTCTGTTTGAACCTACTCTCTCGTCCTGGGGAGGAAGCTATCTGTCCTGCTCCGGGTCCTGAGCGGTTTTGTTACTTTAATGAACCCTCTCTACAATTTGTATGAACAAGGATCTGAATAAGAGGGGCAGAGGAAGACCCCCAAAGAAAGGAAAAGATCTGGGAAGGAAGACATATATTCAGGAGATTATTGAAAAATCTAGATCTGAGGCATCATCCCGTGCGGCTATCAGGGTAAGAGTTCAGATGAAGTCTAAAGGGCAGTCTGTGGAGCAACCAGTTCCATCCACAGTACAAAAAGGTATTATTTCTACGACAGAAGACTTGATAAATAGGGTATCGGTGGAGGAGACATTATTACCATCAACAGAAGGGGAAGAAATAACAAGTAGAGGATCAGAAGGACTGAGCAATTCTAATTGGGAAGAAGAACCTCCAAAAGGGTTTTCATCCCCACGAGACCAAGGCAGCACTATAAAATTTCCTGTAGTCAAATTGAGCAATTCTGATTTGGAGAGAGAATTCCTGAAGGACTTTGAGTCACCAAGGGACCAGCAGAGTGCGGTGCAGCCTCCTATAGTTGAACCACTCCAAATACCAGCCGCAAAACCAGTCGAAATTCCAAGTGAGTATTGGCGGGTATTTATGGAACCTGTAAGTTCCTCTATTGATTTTCCAATTGGAAACGTTACAGGTGATGCACCAATGAGACCCATCCCTTTAACAAATCCGCCTAGTTTCCATGGGCTTTCTTTTGAAGACCCTGATATGTTCCTCTTTGAATTTGACATTGTTTGTCGAGGATATGACTATATTGCTGATGCTTAGAAATTAAAGAAACTTCCTGCTACCCTAAAGGGGACAGCCCTGAGATGGTTCATGGGTTTAGGAGGGAGTACGATTACCTCATGGGAAGGGATGAAACTTGGAGAAATACCAAGATTACTGTAAATCCCATGATATTAAGGAGGAAATTTTTAATTTTGCACAGAAAGAGGATGAAAACATGAGAGACTGTGTGGAATGATTTAAATACATATTGCAGAGGTCTGGACATAGTGACCTGGACAAGGAAATTTTGAATATCATTCTTCTCCGAACACTTAGGGAAGGCTCACTACAACTTTTGAATATAGTAGGAAAAGGGGATATTTTGAAATAAGACCTCGATACTATCTGTGATTATTGCATTAAGTGTTCACGGGGGGCTGCAAGGAGTGGACAAGGAGACTCATGCAACCAGCTCTTTCCCTTCCCTGCTCATATTGAAGGCATTTTTTCAAGGGGAAAGTGAAGAAAGCGTGGTAGACCAGCTGTACTTCATGGGGCAGAAGAAGCCATGGCAACCTCGATCACCAATTATGAATCCAGGTATGTTTCAGGACCCATCTCAGTATTTTAATAATTTTAATATGGGTCCCCAATTTGCACCATTTTCAACTATGTGGTCTCAATATCAGTATCCCCCTTGGCAACAATGGGTTCCCCAGGCCAGTTCGAATCATTCATGGAATCAAAACTGGCGTGGACCCTCTCCTACTGAACAGTTTCCTCATTCTGTGCCTCAACAACAACTTTAGTTGCTCTCCAATGTACCTCCAAAAAACCCAGCCATTAGACCCCAGCTTCCTATCTAGCCCAACCCAAATCCTAATAATAAAGGGGTCCAACAAACAGACACTCTAAAACTTCCATCTTACAACATTTATACCGCGGGACTTACTGAGATAAACCTACGATCTGGCCAGGTAGTAAATGCACCTACTTCACCTATTATTATAGAACAAATTGACATTGAAGATACAAAACAAAAACAGAGAAAAACGGGGGAGAAATCAGACCAAAACATAATTAATCAGACACCCCCCCAAGCTGTTCCTAATCAAGGTCATTCAACTTCTCCTCCATATCCTGAAAGTGTGACCTTGAGTAAACCGAACCCTCAAGCAGAATTTGATTTCTTAGGGGAACTTCAAAATATCTTTGTTAAAATACCCCTACTACAGGCTATGAGGGATGTATCTATATACGCAAATACCCTTAAAGGATACTGCTCTAAGAAACCAGGGAAGAAACCTAAGGATCCATTAACCATTCATGTAATGGGCAGAATATCCGACATCATGCTAGGAAAAATCATACCTGTAAAATATGGAGACCCAGGGAACCCAATTCTAACAGTACAGATCAATGGGGTTGAAATCCCAAACGTACTGGTATATTTGGGAGCCACCATAAACATTATCACCGCTGAGACAATGAACACATTAGGTCTTGGAAATATTAAACCAACCCCTACTATCCTGGAACTAGTAGACAGGTCTACAATAAAACGAGTAGGGAAATTGGAGGTTGTGATTATTTCAGTAGATTCATGGCATTACCCTGTGGACCTCCTTGTATTACAGACCCGATCTTCAGTTGGTGGTCAGACCCTGGCTTGCAACTGCAGACGCCTACATAGGGTGCCGATCTGGGCATATGATCATATCAAATGGGACAATTACAAAGAATATTAAGATTTATCCTCCTGTGGAACTTAGCCCATCTGAAAAGTCATTAACCGGTCATAAACCTCTACCTGTAGAAGAGCCTGAACCTGAAAAATGAAGATGTTAGACCAGTCCTCACTATTGGGCAGGCCCTTCAATTTAAACAGAAATCGAGGATAATGCTGTTAACGCTTTCGTTAATGATTCCAGTTCTTTTTCCAATTCAACTCGACATATTCTAGAATCTGCGAATCTGCTATGAGCTGTGAAACACAGGAAAACATTGAACCAGAAGATGACATTGAAGACATTCCTGTAACCTCATCCCCTGGTAGTATTCCAATTGAGATTGAACCAGGGAAAACACTTAATATCAACTCGAACCTGTCCGAATCCCAGAAAAAACAGCTTTTGAAATTCCTTCAAGATCATCAGGAAGCTTTTTCTTGGGATTATATCGACATGAAGGGGATCCTTGCTAACTTATGTACTCATCATATTTATATCAAGGAATATTTTCGCCTTGTAAGAAAGCCCCAACGAAGAATGAACCCTGCTGTCAAAAACACTGTCAAGGAAGAATTACAAAAATTATTGGATGTAGGATTCATTTACCCCATCTCAGATAGCCAATGGGTATCTCCGCTAGTTATTGTTCCCAAAAATAGTGGTAAATGATGGATGTGTGTAGATTACAGGGAACTAAATAAGGCAATGCAAAAATACCATTTCCCTTTGCCATTCATTGACCAAGTCCTAGATACTTTGGCTGGGAAGAATTTATTTTCCTTCCTAGATAATATTCAGTGGATATAACCATATCCAGATAGCCCCAAAAGACCAGGATAAAACAAATTTCACATGCCCATGGGGAACCGTGCATACAGGGTCCTCCCATTTGGCTTGTGTAATGCTCCTGCTACCTTCTAGAGGGCAATCTTGGGAATCTTTTTTGATTTGGTAGATGATAGCGTTGAAATCTATATGGATGATTTTACTCCATATGGAAATTCATTTGAGGAAGGATTAGAAAATCTGGAGAAAGTACTCAAAATATGTAAGCAGACCCATGTATCTCTGAGTACAGTCAAATGCCATATGATGAGGGAAGAAGGAGTAGTATTGGGACATTTTCTCTCAGTTGTTGGAATTCAAGTTGATCCGGCTAAAGTAGAGGTAATATTACACTTTCCGGTACCCAAAACACCCACATAGGTACATAGTTTTATCATTTGTGCTGGTTATTACAGACACTTTATAGAAAATTTTGCTAAAATAGCACATCCACTTTTTCAGTTGCTAACAAAAGATGCAGAATTCTTGTGGACTAAAGACTGTGAGACAACTTTCACGAAAATTAAAGGGCTGGTTTGCACGACTCCAATCCTTCGAGGACCTGATTGGGAATTACCATTTCACATACGTACCAATGCTTCTCAGACAATAGTAGGGGCTGTTTTAGGACAGCAGGTAGACAAAACACCATATGCAATTTACTATGTCAGCAAGAATTTAATTCCTGCTGAACTAAATTACACGGTGATAGAAAAAGAATTCCTGGCTGTCATTTATTCTATCAATAAGTTCCGACACTACATTATCAGGTATTCTACTGTTGTCCATACTGATCACGCAACAACCAGGTATTTGATGAATAAACCTATTACTCCTAGTTGTGTTACAATATGGTTGCTATTGCTTCAAGAATTTGATATCACAATAGTAGATAAACCAGGAAAAGATAACGTAGTCGCTAATTTCCTATCTAGAATGGATAAAAATGATGAATGCACACCTATGGAAGATAGTTTTCTTGATGAACATATTTTTGGAGTTTCTACTAAACCTCCATGGTATGCAGATATTGCTAACTATCTTGCTACAGGGAAAGTGCCTCCTCATTTGTCATACAGGGAACAATGGAAAATTATTCATCATAGTGCCCGATATTCTTGGATGGCAGGATACCTTTTTCATACAGGAGTGGATAAGAAGATTCGGCACTGTGTGTCTGAGGATGATATTTATGAGGTATTGAATGATGCCTGTTGTGCTCAACTTGGTGTTCCTAAATTGAGTTCTTTAATTGTCAACCAGGGCTAGTAAACTGCTGAAGTGTGGTGCACTATATGTGCCTAGGTATTTGTTTCTCACTACGTTGTGTTTAGTGTTTTTATGATGTTTTTGGTTTTATGGTTTTATGTTTAAAAGGAAAAGAACTAAATGTTGTAGAAATTTGAATAATAGCTGAATTATTCACTGAGATTATCCTGATTATACACTATTTAAGCTTCATGCATAATACATAACCTCTTCTACAATTGATCATCAATTTGCGGAAATAGAAGCAGTCGCATGCGCACATTAAAACATAATCAAGCACACATATAACACAGTATGTAATGGGGAAAGCTAATAGTTGAAAACCCCCAACTATCTGTATATTATAATGATAGAGAACATGTAACAATACATAGCACAAAGCTCCTCACAGCTCTCAGCACTATCTCACATGCTACACACAAACTAGCACGGAAGATGAACAAGTCACAGGTTCAAATCTCCTCCACAAGTCTGCCTGCCTCTACTGTGCAATCCAAGATGAATAATGATGAGATCCAAGTTCGAATCCCACTGGCTTGTACTGCGCAATCCTCATTGGCAATCTCAATCAATGTGTGTGCAAATCTCATGCACAGCTATAGTCACAACTTATAGTAGACTCACCCTTTCACCCACCTCTAACACTGGTCTCCACTGAACTGTCCATGCATTGCAGTTAACTGATGTGTTCTTTAGTTGATTTATGAGTTAATAATTAGTGAATTAATTAATAATTAATTCACACCGCTCATCACTAGTGTATTTGTCAGTTAGACTAAATACAACTAGTTCAACTAAGTTAAATAGAACACAACTCCACCAACTGTCTCATCAACTCCACCAAACTCTGCCACATGAGTTCTAACTGAAGTCAACCATGCAATAGCTCAACTAACCCCTACGAAAAGCGTATTTCCTTCTGTCAGCTGCATGTGCCACATCGAAGCATCAAACTGAAGTGCTCCAAGAGGATAAGATAATGTTTATAGTCCAAATATTATTAAGGGTTAATAATATTTGACTGTTCTATTTTTAGCCTGGCAGTCTAAAAATAGATTCCGCCCAATGTCTAAAAATAGAGGTCCATCTATTTTTACCAACTCGACCAATCATCCATAAATATCATCCTGCAACTCATATACCATGATCCATATGTCTAAAAATAGACTTTGCGCCAAAAATAGCCTGCGGGCCCACTTAGTGAAGGCGACTTCATTTCACTAAGCTCCATCATCTTGTTGCATTTTCAACACTCCCTCTCAACAAGATATGGATTATCTGCAACCCCTATCCTGCCTCTGTGGAATTCGAACTTGCTCCTGGTGAGCGCCTTCGTCAAGATGTCAGCATCCTGATCCTCCGTGGGAACATATGAAAGTAACATGATTCTCCGCTGCACACAATCTCTGATATGATGGTACCTGATGTCGATGTGTTTGGATCTATCATGAAATACTGGATTAGCCGAGAGTTTAATGTAACTCTGGTTATCACAATAAATCACAGTAGGCTCCAAGTGTGAACCGAACAACCCGACCAGGATCTTCCTCATCCATATAGCCTCGCATGCAGCCAAGCTTGCTGCCATATACTCGGCCTCTGCTGAACTGAGTGCCACGGATCTCTGCTTCCTGCTGTACCAAGAAACTGTTGTCGACCCGATACTGAAGATCCCTCTAGATGTGCTCTTTCTGTCCGTTGGGCTCCCTGCCCAATCTGCATCCGTGAAGCCACATAGCTTCACCTCATCCTCCTGTCTGTACCACAAACCATATCCCGATGTGCCTCTAAGATAATGCAATACATGCTTGCCTACCTTCTAGAAGAGCTTGGTAGGCTTAACCATAGCTTGCGAAAGCTGGTTAACATCATAGCATATATCGGGTCGTGTATTGACCAGATACATAAGCGACCCCACCAACTCTCGATAAACAGTGGCATCCACTACCTCCGCTGAAGTAGCATCCTCCTTCCTCCAACCTCCAGGAAGAGGAGTATCAAAAGGCTTGCAGCCATGCATGTTGAACTTTTCCAGTATCTCCCAGGCATACTTACCCTGAGAAACAAATAGTCCATCACTGCGCTGCCAAATTTCCAATCCCAGGAAATAATGAAGGAGGCCCAAGTCCTTCATCTCAAACTCTCTTGCAAGATCCTCCTTGCATGAAAGTATCAACAACTCATCACCCGTCAAAATCAAATCATCTACATAAAGTACAATGATCAGCAACTTACCCTCCACCACAATCTGGTACAGGTTAGGATCCGCCTCACTCTTGGAGAATCCAAGTCTAGTGAAATAACTGTCTATCCATGTGTACCAAGCACGAGGTGCTTGTTTCAACCCATACAACGCTCTCTTGAGTCTGCACACATGCGACTCGCTGTTGAAGATCTCGAAACCTTCGAGCTGCTATATGTACACCTCCTCCTCAATGACTCCGTTGAGGAACGCAGTCTTCACATCCATCTGATGAATGTGCCACCCCATCTGCGCTGAGAGAGCTAGGATCGTCCGTATGGAAGAATACCTTGCGACAGGTGCAAAGGTCTCCTCATAATCGATCCCCTCTATCTGTGAGAAGCCTCGGGCAACAGATCTTGCCTTGTACTTCTCCACACTCCCGTCAACCGCCTGCTTCACTTTGTAGATCCATCTCGAACCCACCACTGATTTCCCCTCCGGCCTTGGGACAATCTCCCATGAACTGTTTCTGACAATCGAATCATACTCTTCCACCATGGCATCTACCCATGCGGGATCCTCCACAGCTTCCTCGAAAGAGTATGGCTCTGTCACGACACATTTTCTCACAAGAGCCATGTATCCAGTGCACCGGTTCGGTGACTGTCTCTGTCTGCGCTGTGCTGTAGGTGGTCCTACAACCTTCTCTGCATCTTGAGCCAGTCGCTCAGTTTCTGTAGTGCGCTTCCGCCCTCTGATGGTTGGCGCTGCATGAGTGGTCTCTTCCACTCCGTGAAATTCCTCTTGTGGCTGATCCACATCCTGAAGCTCATCCTTGGGAACTAATAGCTCCTCATCTGCATGCAAGTGTGGCTCCCTCTCAAGCGAACACTTCATGGATTTCTCCTCCTGAAATTTGATATCCCGTCGCACAACAGTCTTGCGACTGTCTGGAAAATACACACGATAGTTGTGGGGCGTATCAGTGTACCCCACAAATATCCCAACCTCTGCGGTCGGCTCCAGCTTCTTCCTGGCATCCTTCATCACATGCATGTAGACAGGTGAACCAAAAATCCTCAAATGGGAAATATCAAGCCTCTTATCAGAAAATGCCTCCTCCGGTGTACTCATGCCAAGTATCTTGTGAGGACAACGGTTTTGCACATATACCGCAGTATTGCATGCCTCCGCCCACAAGTGAAGGGGTAGGCCCTGATCATGCAACATCGCCCGTGCAGCACCCATGATCGTTATGTTCTTCCGCTCAGCAACCCCGTTCTGCTGTGGGTTATGAGGTGCTATGAGCTCTCTCCGAATTCCTTCTGCGCTGCAAAAGTCCTTGAATTCAGCAGAGATGAATTCACCACCATTGTCGCTCCTAAGAGCCTTCACATGCTTCCCCGATTGCTTCTCAACCAGTGCCTTGAACTCACAGAACTTTGAGTATGTCTCGCTCTTCTTCTGCATGAAGAAGATCCAACACTTCCGAGAAAAATCATCAACAAAGATCACATAGTACCCGTGCTTTGCTGTCGAAGCTACTGAGAAAGGTCCACACACGTCTGTGTGAATTCTCTCAAGGATCGTCGTGGCACGACTATCCTTCTCGTGAAAGGTGGCTTTCAAAAATTTTCCCAAGGTACACCCCTTGCACTGATCTGACTGCGCAAGAGTGCCCTTAGGAAGCCCAGTAGAAATCTGCTGCAGTATCTTCAAAGCTCCATGGTGAAGGTGGCCCAATCTCCGGTGCCACAGCTCGCCATCATCCCGGCTCACCACTCCTTCCGCCTTGCATGCCATTGCTGCGCAACCATCTACTTGCAACTGATAAAGGTTCTTGACTCGAACCCCTATCTTCCGGGTTTCTCCAGTTGTCTTACTGCGTAGGAAAGCTTTTCCCTCGCTGAAGACAACATCATACCCCTTGTCTTCTAACATCGCCACAGAGATCAGATTCTTCTTCAATCCTGGAACATGCATCACTTCCTTCAATACAAAGGGTTTACTAGACTCCCTCTCAAAGGAAATGGTACCGATACCGGTCGCACTGTATCTACCATCATCGCCCATCTCGATGTGCACTCCAAGATCTTTCTCATCCAGATCAGAAAACAAATCTCGATCTCCTATCATGTGAAAAGACGCACCACTGTCCAAGAACCAAACTGAACCCATCACACTTGATACCAAGCATGCGATCAGCGAAAAATCCAGCTCAAACTGCGAGGCTAAGGCCTCTCCCGCTGCAGATCCAGCAGCATGCTTATTTTTCTTCTTTTGCGGACAATTTGTGGCATAATGTCCATGCTGGTGACAGTGAAAGCACTTCACCTTGGACATGTCCTGCTTCTTGCCTTTCGCACCAGAATGAGAAGCTTTCTTGCTCTTCCCCTTCTTTGCTTTGGTAGCCAAAGCACAATTTTCTTCATCAGATGCCTTTGATGAAGGTCCGTCCCTGGTGCTCCGCCTTATCTCCTCTTGCATGAGATCCGACAAAAGTCGCTCCCATCCTGGCAATTTCTCCCGATCATTGACAGAGTCCTGATAGGAATGCCAACTCTTCGAAAGACCAAGGAGAGCCAAGTCCACCAAGTCCTCCTCATCTACAGTCACCCCCACACTTCCCAGCTCATCCCTGCATTGGGTGAACTTCGTGAGGTACTTGGGTATACTGTCGCCTTTCTCCATATTTATGTTTCTGAGTTTATCCTTGAGCGCCAACTTCCTCTGGTCGCTCTTGCTTTGGAATAAATCTGTCAACGCTTTCCACATCAAGTATGGAGAAGTTTTTCCATGCAAGC
Organism: Pinus albicaulis; assembly: GCA_034641835.2. Taxonomy (NCBI): domain Eukaryota; kingdom Viridiplantae; phylum Streptophyta; class Pinopsida; order Pinales; family Pinaceae; genus Pinus; species Pinus albicaulis. The sequence continues at coordinate 80,054,569 of CM076571.1, read as the reverse complement.
TGGATACAATGTGATCCTTCACACCCTCCAACAGAATCCTTTGACATTTTGCCATCTTCTTTTTCCAAGCCTCAACTTGAGAAGCATCAGTAGACTTTGGGACTTCAGCATCTATGAACTCCTTCAACCCATTGTCATCTAACACCGCCTCCATCCTGTCCTTCCATGCAACATAATTCGAGCTGCCCTCAAGGGCATACTCCAATCGCAATCCGTTGAAAGACATTTCAACTTCGACACCAAGAAAACTCTTCTGCAAATTCGAATTCCACCAGCTCAAAACTCAACCGCTTCTGATCTGTGAGAACAAAGTATTTCTAGCACAGAGATCGACTATAGGGGCATTTACTGGATATATCACATTTCAAAGAAAGGATGGATCCAGACGCTACCTGGCCCACTTACAGACTTTGTCTACCGAAATAAATTGTAATCACCGTAATAGATCCGATGATCAATTTAGCACCGATACCATGTAGAAATTTTGAATAATAGCTGAATTATTCACCAAGATTATCCTGATTACACACTATTTAAGCTTCATGCATAATACATAACCTCTTCTACAATTTATCATCAATTTGCGGAAATAGAAGCAGTCGCATGCGCACATTAAAACATAATCAAGCACACATATAACACAGTATGTAATGGGGAAAGCTAATAGCTAAAAACCCCCAACTATCTGTATATTATAATGATAGAGAACATGTAACAATACATAGCACAAATCTCCTCACAGCTCTCAGCACTATCTCACATGCTACACACAAACTAGCACGGAAGATGAACAAGTCACAGGTTCAAATCTCCTCCACAAGTTTGCCTGCCTCTACTGCGCAATCCAAGATGAATAATGATGAGATCCAAGTTCGAATCCCACTGGCTTGTACTGCGCAATCCTCGTTGGAAATCTCAATCAATGTGTGTGCAAATCCCATGCACAGCTATAGTCACAACTGATAGTAGACTCACCCTTTCACCCACCTCTAACACTGGTCTCCACTAAAATATCCATGCATTGCAGTTAACTGATGTGTTCTTTAGTTGATTTATGAGTTAATAATTAGTGAATTAATTAATAATTAATTCACACCACTCATCACTAGTGTATTTATCAGCTAGACTAAATACAACTAGTTCAACTAAGTTAAACCGAACACAACTCCACCAACTGTCTCATCAACTCCACCAAACTCTGCCACATGAGTTCTAACTGAAGTCAACCATGCAATAGCTCAACTAACCCTTAGGAAAAGCGTATTTCCTTCTGTCAGCTGCATGTGCTACATCCAAGCATCAAACTGAAGTGCTCCAAGAGGATAAGATAATGTTTATAGTCTAAATATTATTAAGGGTTAATAATATTTGACTGTTCTATTTTTAGCCTGGCAGTCTAAAAATAGATTCCGCCCAATGTATAAAAATAGAGGTCCATATATTTTTACCAACTCTACCAATCATCCATAAATAGCATCCTGCAACTCATAGACCATGATCCATATGTCTAAAAATAGACATAGTCTAAAAATAGACTTTGCGCCAAAAATAGCCTGCGGGCCCACTTAGTGAAGGCGACTTATTTTCACTAAGCTCCATCATCTTGTTGCATTTTCAACAAATTTTGGGAAAGAGAAGTGAATGGTTACACTAAAACAGAGAAAAACCTTTTCTAAACTTGTGTATGGCACTAAAGAACAGAAAATGCAAAGCTTGATAATAAATCCTAAATCACGACATGAACTCAATAACTTAGAGCATGAACTTATCCAATTTATTCATTAGAGATATGTTGGAATAGCTTGAAAAGAGGACAATTTTAGTGCAAATGAGGTTTTCCTAAATAAACAATTATCTAACAATATTACAAAGAATCTCATCCATGACTAGAAGTTTATTGGAACACAACTTGGAAAAGATTATTTGTAGCATAATAAGATTTCTACTCTAAATTAACTTGCAATACTAAGATTAATCCATTCCGCAACTTCAAATTATCACTACTAAGCCTTGTTCAAAAGTTAAAGATTTGAATAATTTTGGGAAAAAGGCTTATTTATGAAATTGCAAAAGTTTGCAGAACAATCAAGGCCTTAAAATGATATCACTAATTCTTGTTCCTATAAAGATGTATAAATAGAAATTCAAAACAAGATTAATTTGTAAATAATGAAGGCCGTGAAACCTAATTTTGATAGCTTACAATGCAATGGGTGACACTGAACTAGAATGCAACTGATCAAACTTAAAACACAGTGACCAAAACTAAACTAAGATGTCATGAACCTAACTTGAAATGCAGTGAACTGGAGCTGAACTAGAATGTCACTAATCTAACTTGAAGTACAATGAACAGAGTTATACTAGAATTCCATTATCAAACTTAAAATATAGTGAACAAAATTAAACTAGAAATTAAACTAGAATGACATCTACCTCCGGAGTATTGACTGAGCTAAAATGCAACTAATTCTATGAAATACTACAGCCCTGCGTTGTTCAATATGAGTAATGTTTTGGAATAGCTTGTAGAAACAAGTCTGGCTGTATCATTCCATGCATAAAACATAAAATATAAAGTTCAACAAAACGCAGTAAGCTCTGAAACACCACCACAACTATGTCTCATCCGAAATTAGTGATATTTTGGAAGAGATTGATAAAAACAAGACTAGCTATAACAACTGATGTGATTGAGCATGAAAACATAAAGCTTAAAGAAATGTAACTAACTCCTAAAATACTACAGTTATGCCTCATTCCATATTAGTAGTCTTTTGGAAGAATTCGTGAGAACAAGACTAATCTGTAGGATCCGATTCAAATGAATAAAAACACGAAGTTCAGAAAATTGGTTAAACTAAGAATGCAGTTACTTATCTAAACATATGAACAAGGTTGCTCAGGTAGCAGGGGCCCTCTACCACCGGAGTATCATGCAAAATCTACTTCAATATTGGCTCAGCACGTTCAATAAAGTGATGCTACTTTCATTAAAGGAGAAATAACTTCAAAACGGAGTGTTTCGGACTTCAAGATCTAGCAACCAAAAATAAAATCTAACCTTGTCCCTCTGTTTCCCGAGCCATATTTATATCAAAATTACATAACTGTCTTCGAGATAACATAGGGATAATTATCTTTCCAAATTAGAATCAAACTAGAACTCTGATAGTGGTTTCGTAATATGATTAAGGACATCTGGACTGTCCTTGTCCTATTAGGAGTCTATCTCCTAGTTTGAGTTCCCACGTGCATAACTACTTATAGAATTCTGTTCAAACTTTGTGAAGAGCAACAAATGATGACGGAATGATGTGGAATACGACCATATGTGTTTTTCCCTGAGATGAAACCTGGAACCTGCGTAGACATGAAGACAACTGCAGAATTGACAACTAGCTACAGAATGTCTGCATTCTGTAGCTAGGTGTAGTCAAAAAGTACTACAACAACGAAATCATGAAAACATAGCAAGTTAGACATTATATACAATCTCAAAGCAATTTTAACTAATCTTATTGATCATTTAAGCCTGAAATTAATAATGGACAAAGGAAATGAAATGGAATGTGGTGGAAGAGAAGAACATCTTTGAAGCTCAACATACCCCCACTGCTAGGTTCTTGCATGTCCTCATGCAACTATTCCATGAACTCTGAGACCTCTGCAAGGACATCTAACCCTCTTCTTCTGCTTTGCCTGGCATTTAATGGCCTTCTAGGCTTCCTTATGACTAACTTAAATCTCAAATTTGTGAGTGCCTTGGTTAACCTTTTATTTTTCTTTTTCAATTTTTCACTGGCCTTGTACAACTTTTGCATTTGTAGAGAAGAAGTTGAATTCATATAAGTTTTCAGCTTAACCTGCTCCCTTAGAATTTCATTCTCATTCTTGATATGCCTATTGAGTACTTCTAACTCATATTTATCTCTTCTTAGGATATCAATTGCAGATTTGGTGGACTAGGAGTTCTGTCTCTACTTTCTGAAGCTCTCTTCTCTAGTGTCTCAACATAATTGTAAATTTCTTGCTGTGCTGGGTCTATTTCAGGAGCTTCTTCATCAGAATCCTCCTCATACTGATGCTCAGGTGTTTCTTCATCCTCAATGTTTATAATTCCAGTTTGTCTAACCTCTGTTTTCTTTAGTATCAGGTGTTTCTTCATCCTCAATGTTTATAATTCCAGTTTGTCTAACCTCTGTTTTCTTTAGTATCCCTCTAAGTCTGTGGCTTCGTCTTGGTTGAGATGGCCCTTCTCCTTTCTCTCTGACAGATTTCCTTATTATCCTCTCTTTCTTAAGCTGCTTCTTAATTTGGGCCAATTTCTCATAAATCATTTCTTCACTATCCTCTTGTATTGTTTTACCAGTTTCAGTTTCAGCTTTGGAGGTTTTCCATCTTCTTCTTCTTTTTGTAGATTTGTCTTCAGGTGGAGGTTCCTTCGGTTCTTCAAAGTGATTTCTCACTAAGAACTCATCCCAATTATCTCCCATTTTTCTCAAATGATGTTCAATCAAGATTTTGACTAAGCCATGGTGGTATAAGGTTGTTTCCAGAAATTGAACTCTCTTTTGAACACTTGAGGCCATTTTCTTTAAACTATGAAGCAAGAAAAAGGGCAAGTTGATTTCTTCTTCTAAGAAATGCATCATTAACCGAATATGGTAAAAATAGAAGGTACCAAATCTACCTTCACAAGTGATAAATTTTTGCAAAATAGGCAACATGTTTCTCCATTTGTTCTTTAGTGCTGAACTAGGGATACCCTTTTTAAAAATGGAAACATCCATACCTGGTGACTTGAGTATTTTCTTCCATGTCTCGTTATGAAATTCTCTATTTTTGAACCACCTTTCTCCTTGCCTAGGTAATTCCGTTTCTTCTGCAATAAAGGCTTCTGTAATGGTGAATTTAATATCTCCTATTTCGACCTCAGCTCCATTGAAGGACCGTGCAAATGTTTTAGTCACCTCTTTGTGAAAACCACTAAATTTCTCCAAAAATTGCAACCACCCGGCTTGCTGTAAGATTTCTCTTATTTGTGGATAACCCTCCAAGTACTTAGTTCCAACCGGTTCAGTCCTCACTATGATACCCATAGTTTTTCTTTCCAACCTTCAAATTACTGCTCCTCTGCTCATGGTGAAAATGACTGTTAAAGAGATGTTTTTGCACCACAGATGCTTCCTCTGTTTTACAGACCGAAATGTTTAAGAGTTGGCTATGGGAAAGAATGATATGGAGTGGTTACAGAATGAGTATAATGAGGTGAGGGTGATGTAAACGAATTAATGAGTTGGGAAATATCTTGGAAGAAAAGACCGCAGAGATATTTCGTAGGAAATTCAAAATCATCATTAAATGCTTTGGCCTAGTGACGTGACTAATCCAATCACCTCAGTACTTTAACCGTTAAGTTTTTAAATGATGATCAGAGATGGGATTTGGAATGGCGGAATAGAAGGAATTTTATCCAAAGTTTTTATGAGAGGTTTGTTAGGCATGATCAACACAATTAATTAAAACAACTTTTTGAATTATACATAACTTAACTATACTAAATTTTTTCATGATCTGCCATTATAATAATTTCATAACTTTTACCTTTGCCTTTCCTCTAATTTTTGTGATCTTCATATGCTTTGTTCTCCCCTGAAAATCATTAATCCTTGATTTTGCTTATTGTCATGGATATGCAGGATCATTTTGTTGCAGATCAAGTAATTACTGGACAGTGCCTTCAGGATCTCTGGTTGCAGAATGTCAGTATGGCTGCAGAATGTCTGACTGATTGCAGAATGTACTTGTAGAAGACTTGAAACATGAATGGAATGTTTTGGAGCATGAATGGAATTTTGTATGGAATGAATGAAAATGGATAATGAAATATGGTGTAATGGAATATGAATGAAGTGAATAATGGAGTGAAATGGATCACAACTTATGAAGTGGAGTGGAGTATGAAAAGTAGCCTGCAATTCATGATGTGTATTATTCAATTGCAGAAAAACATCAAACTTAAAAATCTAGGATGGAAATGAGGTGGACCATGGAGTGAAATGAATGAAGTGTGGATGAATGAATGAAATGGAGTATGGATGAATGGAGTGAGATGGATCTGCACTTATGATTTTGTAATAACTGCTTGCAGAAAGAACATATTTGAAAAGCTAGAGTGTCAGAAAGATTCTGATTTTCACTCCACCTTTTCTGTATAAACATGCCAATCAGTGATTGGTTTTCATGTTTATACTTTATTTTTTTAATTTATTTTTTTATTTTTTTATTTTTAATTTTTTTAATTTTTATTTTTTAAAAACATCTGACTTCAGAAAATTTAATTAAGTTGATGAAGAAGAAAAATTCTTCTTCATTAACTTCACATCACCGTTTTCTTGGAATCTCTTGACAAATTATTCTCTTGAGAGTGGTTTGTGATACAACTTCAATCTATGACCATTCACAAGAAAAGTGACCTCTTCTTCATCTATTGCCCTGATTTTTATTGCTCCATTGTCAAAAAATTTCACAATTTCATATGGTCCAATCCAATGTGTTTGGAATTTACCTTGAAAATCTCTGAACTTTGAATCAAACAAGAGAGCCCAGTCACCTTCTTTGAACTTTTTTTCTTTGATGTACTTATCATGCCATCTTGTCCTTTGATGTTGGACTATACTTGTTTTCTTAACTGCATCTTGTCTGATCTCATCCAATTCACTAATCTGCTCCAATCTGTGCTTTTGTGCCTCTATTAGATCAAGTCCTAGCTGAACTGCCATTTTGAAAGTTTGAATCTGGAATTCTATGGGAAACAAAACTTGCTTTCCATAAACAAGTTCATAAGGAGTATGGCCTGTTGTGCTTCTCCATGTAGTTCTATAGGCCCACAAGGCTTCAGGAAGCGTATTTGCCCAGTCTCTTCTATGTAAATGAAAAATCTTTGTTAGGATCCCTTCAATGACCTTATTAGTAGATTCCACTTGACCATTTTCTTGTGGATGATAGGGAGTAGATTTTCTGTGTTTGATTTTGTACCTCTCCATCATTTGTTCCACTAGCCTTGATGTAAATTGAGCTCCTTGATCTGTAAAAATTTCCATTGGGACACCAAAACGAGTAAAAATATCCTCAAAAAGAAAATTAACTACAGATGCTTCAGTAGCAGAAAGTAATGGCTTGGCCTCTACCCATTTGGTAACATAATCAGTGCAAACTAATATATATTTCTTTTGTCTTGATGGAGGACTACTAGGTCCTACAAAATCCAAAGCCCATTTTTCAAAAGGTTCAATGTGTACCTGAGGCTGCAACGGCATCTCACCTGAAGGAGAAGGTTTCCCTACCCTTTGGCAACTGTCACACCTTTTGACATACTCTTTAGCATCTTTAAAAAGGGATGGCCAATAATATCCTAAATGAAAGACCTTATAAGTTGTCCTCTTATCAGCAAAGTGTCCGCCACAAGGTTCATCATGACATGCTTTGAGAATCTTAGGCATCTCATCTTCCCGAACACATCTCCTAATGATAAAATCTGGACCTGTCTTGTACAACTCAAGCAACCCATGAATATTTTGCACTGTCATAAATGATTTTTCTTTTGTCTCTTGCATTCATTATTGAAGGAAATTTCCCTGAAACTAAATAATTAGCAATGTCAGCAAACCAAGGAGTTTGGGTAGAAATTGCAAAAAGATATTCATCAGGAAATTGATCTTCAACTGGAGTGTCATCTTTAATGTTTTGGAGTCTAGATAGGAAATCAGCTACTGTGTTTTGTTTTCCAGGCCTATCTAGAATGGTAATGTTGAATTCTTGTAAAAGAAATAACCATCTTATGACTCTGCCATTAGTAATTGATTTGTTCATTAAATATCTAATTGCAGAGTGATCGGTGTGAACAAAAGTTTCATAGCCCGTTATATAGTGTCTGAATTTGTTTATGGCATGAACAAAAGCTAAAAACTCTTTTTCAGTTACAGTATAGTTTAACTCTGAAGGAGTCAAATTTTTACTGGTATAGTAGATGGCATAAGGAATCAGGTCTTTTTGTCCCAATACTGCTCCTAGAGCTGTATCTGAGGCATATGTTGAAATATGAAAAGGTAACTTCCAGTTAGGTCCCCTTAAAATAGGTGCTTCAGAAATTTTTGTTTTCAGGGTCTCAAAGGCTAACTGGCAATTAGGATTCCATTTGAATTCACAGTCCTTGGCAAGTAACTTGAAGAGTGGAGATGCTATCTTAGTGAAGTTTTCTATAAACCTTCGATAATATCCTATAAATCCTAGAAAACTCCTTACATATTTTTGACAACTTGGAATAGATAAGTTAGAGATGAATTCAACTTTTGACTCATCAACTCTAATCCCATCCCCTGAAATGTGATGTCCTAAAACAATTCCTTCAGTAAACATCATAAAACCCTTCTCATAACTTAGTGAAAGATTTGCTTCTTTAAATATTTTTAAGACTTTTTCCAAGTTTTCTAAGGCTTCTTCAAATGTATTTCCATAAACTGTGAAATCATCCATATATACCTCTACACAATCATGTATTAGATCTAAAAAGATTCCTAATACTTCCCTTTGAAATGTTGCAGGTGCATTGCATAATCCAAATGGCAATACTCGGTAAGCATAGGTACCCCAAGGATAGGTAGATGTGGTTTTTTCTTGATCTCCAAGTGCTACTTGAATTTGATTATAACCACTAAACCCATCTAGAAATGAGAAGTACTTTTTGCCAGCTAAGGTATCTAACACTTGATCTATGAAAGGTAGGGGAAAATGATCTTTAAGAGTAGCTTTGTTTAATTCTCGGTAGTCAATACATACCCTCCATTTACCATTTTTCTTTGGCACAATTACCAAAGGAGAAACCCACTGACTATCCGAAATAGGATAGATAAAGTTGACATTCAACAATTTCTGCAATTCTTCTTTAACAATCTCCCTAAGATTTGGATTCATCCATCTTTGAGGTTGTCTGATTGGTTTACAATTTTCCTCTATGTAGATGTGATGAGTGCAAGTCTTGGGGCTTATCCCTTTCATATCAATGTACTCCCATGCATATGCAGAAGAATGTCTCTGTAAGATCTTGACTAGCTCTTCTTGTTGAGATTTGTCTAGGTTCTTGTTTATGTTTAAAGTTTTGCCTGGAAATATCTCAATTATAGAGCTGCCAAATTTATCCATAGAATGAAGAGACATCTGTCTTGATGATAAAAACTCAATGTTGGATTCTTCTTGAAATTGTTCATGTTTGTATTCCGAAGAGGATTCAAAATTCTCTAAAGTATTCAAAATTTGGCTATCTTCACTAATTTATGAAATTGTGAAGAGAGGTTGTAAGTCTTCTTCATCCTCTATCCATTGAGTATCATCTAAATCTGTAATTTTCTTTGCTGGAGGATACAAGGTAAATTTCTTAGTTGAACTACGATCAAATATATACATATCATCGGATCTACAACTAAGGAAAGCATCAGTTGTAGCTAACCAAGGTCTTCCTAATATAATAGGATGCCCTCCTAGACTATTCTTAGGAGTTAGGATCATAAAATCCACAGGATACTCCCAAGAATCTAAGGACACTGGAATGTCTTCTATTACCCCATCAGGTTTAATCAAAGATCTGTCTGCTAATTGTAATAATGTGGGTGTAAAGAGAAGATTAGGAAGTTTCAGTCTATCCATGATTTGTCTACTCATGATATTGATTGCTGCTCCTAAATCAATGAGTGTGTTTTGGATCTCAGTTCCATTGATGTGAATTTTAACAACTGGATTTCCTGGGTCTAGATACTTTGGAATAGCAATCTTACCCATCATAATATCTGCTATTTTTCCTGCCAGTTGAATTTTATTTGTCTCTCTTATTCTTTTTCTTGTTTTCTTCATGCTCAGCTCCTTTATTGTCTTTGCTAAAATTGGAATTTCCTTGATAGCTTGCAATAATGGGATCTTAATACAAACATTTCTCAGCTCATCTAGGAAATCACAATTAGGCACCATAATATGTTTTTCTACACCCCTATCAATTTGTAATATTTCTGGAAAGGGAGGTGTAGAAGTGGATGTTGATGGCTGCTCAAATATAGGAGTTGAAATTATTGGTTCTTTTTGTTTTGATTTTTCAATGTTTGGGTCCTGAAAAGATGTGTCTTCTTCAAGAATTTTATTTGCCCGTAGAGAATCTTCCTCAGATTTGTTTTGTTCTTGTATGATCACAGAAGGTTTCCTCTTTTCAAGTATTCTTCCAGACCTAAGTTGAACATCAGTAAGGTCTAGAGGAGTAATCAAATAGGTTGGAAACTATTGCCCTTCTATCATGTAGGTGTTCTGAGGATTTTTATTGTTGGGGTTTGATATGGGTTGGGTAGGCAACTGATTTGTTTTCTGAGGAAATGGTAATGGAAGTGGTTGATTTTGATGTTGTAGATTTTGGGGATTTGGTTGAGGATTTTGTTGAGGATTTTGAGGAGAAAAATGTGGGTATGGTGGATAGGATGGTGGATACTCATAGTACTGGGAATATCTTCCATAGGGATTTTGTACTCCTTGTGCCCAAGCTTGAGATTTATTTTGAAATTGGGGCCAAGGTTGCTACCAAGAATTCCAAATTGGTGGAGGTTGATTATACATTTGATCATGGAATCCTTGTGTTTGAGGTCCTTGCCAAGGCCTTCTAGAGACAAAATTGAGAGATTCTGTGGAATTTGTAGGAGTTTCTTCTTGAAAGACAGCTTTAAGACCAGGAAGTGAAGGACAACTCTTGGTCTCATGTTTTTCTGAACAAATGACACAAGTCTCTACAACTTTTGCATCCAAAGGACAATCTCTCAAGGCATGCTTCTTTCTACATCTGGGACAAAAGATTGCTAAGGCATCAGATTCAACTTTTTGCTTGTTTTGTAACTTAAGGGTGTCTATTTGTTCACTAAGAATCCCTAAGATGTCAGATTTGAACTCATCAAGCATATGCCCTATCTCTGCCCTGCTCACTGTCCCGGAAGCAGTTTTACTTGCCCTTACAAGAGCAGGGTCTCTTGGACCTTTTACAGTTTTGGAATTCCCTCTTGAAAGGTTAATACATAACTAAGATATTTCAGGTAATGTGAGCTGATATATATCCCCTTTTCCCATCATGTTAAGGATATCTAACCATTCATCCCTAATTGTTTTCAACAAGAGAGCTTTTAAGGTGTCTTGGTCTAAGTTTTCCATTTTTTCTCTTTTGATGTTGTAATGAAATCTCTCCAACAAATCTTCCAAGTTTTCATCTTATTTTTGTAGCATCTTAAACACTTCCTCCTTATGATTGAATGGCATACAATAATCCAAATACCTCTCTAGAAATGCTTGTTTCATGTCTTCCCATGTCCTAATAGAACTGTTGATCAAACTCATAAACCACTTCAATGCTGCCCCTTTCAATGTTGAAGGAAATAGTTTAAGTTTTTGAGCATCTTGTAAGTAGTCATAAGTTCTACATAGGACTTCAAATTCAAATAGGAAGGTTTCAGGATCTTCATTTTTAAGTCCATAAAAGTTTGGAAGGACAGAGGGTGAAATTTTTTTCATAGTTGCATTGGTTTCTTCATCTACTATAGGAAACCCAAAAGAGCTTCCCATTTCTCTTCTACCTCTTCCTCTACCTCCTTCACCTTCTACACCTCTACCTCCTTCTCCTCTACCTCTACCTCTACCCCCTCCAAATAGTGTGTGTTTTCCATTAAAAACTCCTCCTCCCCCTTCTTCTGCCATAGTTGATTCCTCTGTGGAAGTGGAAAAGTTTGTGTCTTTAGCAGGGGTCCTTGAATCTTCTTCTAAGACAGGTTTAGTGGATGAAGTGGAAGTATTTTCTAATGGAATATCTGATCTTAAGTCTTCTAAAAGTCTAGGATCAGTAAATGATGGAATGTGGGTTTGATTTGGAGGTGTATTGGCTCTTGGTCTAGGTGAAACAGGTGGTGTTCTAGGAATCAGACTTCTTCTTCTTATGAATCTACCCCTTGAGTCTCTTTCTCTACGCATATCATTGTTTTTGGGAGTTAAGAAACAAGGCTACCTAGTTACACTTCCCTGGCAACGGCGCCAAAATGTTGTGCTCAACTTAGTGTTCCTAAATTGAGTTCATTAATTGTCAACTAGGGCTAGTAAACTGCTGAAGTGTGGTGCACTATATGTGCCTAGGTATTTTTTTCTCACTACGTTGTGTTTAGTGTTTTTATGATGTTTTTGGTTTTATGGTTTTATGTTTAAAAGGAAAAGAACTAAATGTTGGGAAAGAGAAGTGAATGGTTACACTAAAACAGAGCAAAAACTTTTCTAAACTTGTGTATGGCACTAAAGAACAGAAAATACAAAGCTTGATAATGACTCCTAAATCACGACATGAAATCAATAACTCAGAGCATGAACTTATATAATTTATTCATTAGAGATATGTTGGAATAGCTTGAAAAGAGGACAAGTTTAGTGCAAATGAGGTTTTCCTAAATAAACAATTATCTTACAATATTACAAAGAATCTCATCCATGACTAGAAGTTTATTGGAACACAATTTGGAAAAGATTATTTGTAGCATAATAATATTTCTACTCTAAATTAACTTGCAATACTAAGATTAATCCATTCTGCAACTTCAACTTATCACTACTAAGCCTTGTTCAAAAGTTAAAGATTTGAATAATTTTGGGAAAAAGGCTTATTTATGAAATTGCAAAAGTTTGCAGAACAATCAAGGCCTTAAACTGATATCACTAATTCTTGTTCCTATAAAGATATATAAATAGAATTTCAAAACAAGATTAATTTGTAAATAATGAAGGCCGTGAAACCTAATTTTGATAGCTTACAATGCAATGGGTGACACTGAACTAGAATGCAACTGATCAAACTTAAAACACAGTGACCAAAACTAAACTAAGATGTCATGAACCTAACTTGAAATGCAGTGAACTGGAGCTGAACTAGAATGTCACTAATCTAACTTGAAGTACAGTGAATAGAGTTATACTAGAATGCCATTATCAAACTTAAAATATAGTGAACAAAATTAAACTAGAAATTAAACTAGAATGACATCTACCTCCAGAGTATTGACTGAGCTAAAATGCAACTAATTCTATGAAATACTACAGCCCTACTTTGTTCAATATGAGTAATGTTTTGGAATAGCTTGTAGAAACAAGTCTGGCTGTATCATTCCATGCATAAAACATAAAATATAAAGTTCAAAAAAAAGCAGTAAGCTCTGAAACACCACCACAGCTATGTCTCATCCGGAATTAGTGATATTTTGGAAGAGATTGATAAAAACAAGACTAGCTGTAACAACTGATGTGATTGAGCATGAAAACATAAATCTTAAAGAAATGTAACTAACTCCTAAAATACTACAGTTATGCCTCATTCCATATTAGTAGTCTTTTGGAAGAATTCGTGAGAACAAGACTAATCTGTAGCATCCGATTCAAATGAATATAAAAACACGAAGTTCAGAAAATTGGTTAAACTAGGAATGCAGTTACTTATCTAAACATATGAACAAGGCTGCTCAGGTAGCAGGGGCCCTCTACCACCGGAGTAGCACGCAAAATCTACTTCAAGATTGGCTCAGTGCGTTTAATAAAGTGATGCTTCTTTCATTAAAGGAGAAATAACTTCAAAACAGAGTGTTTCAGATTTCTAAGATCTAGCAACCAAAAACAAAATCTAACCTTGTCCCTCGGTTTCCCGAGCCATATTTATATCAAAATTACATAACTGTCTTCGAGATAACATAGGGATAATTATCTCTCCAAATTAGAATCAAACTAGAACTCTGATAGTGGTTTCGTAATATGATTAAGGACATCTGGACTGTCCTTGTCCTATTAGGAGTCTATCTCCTAGTTTGAGTTCCCACGTGCATAACCACCTATAGAATTCTGTTCAAACTTCGTGGAGAGCAACAAATGATGAGGGAATGATGTGGAATATGACCATATGTGTTTTTCCCTGAGATGACACCTGGAACCTGCATAGACATGAAGACAGCTGCAGAATCGACAACTAGCTACAGAATGTCTGCATTCTATAGCTAGGTGTAGTCAAAAAGTACTACAACAACGAAATCATGAAAACATACCAAGTTAGACATTATATACAATCTCAAAGCAATTTTAAATAATCTTATTGATCATTTAAGCCTGAAATTAATAATGGACAAAGGAAATGAAGTGGAATGTGGTGGAAGAGAAGAACATCTTTGAAGCTCAACAATGCCCATGATGGCCCTTGTGGAGGGAATTTTGCGGAAAAAAGAATAGGCCATAAGGTGCCTCAAATGGGATACTATTGGCCTTCTATATTTCGCGATGCAAAAAATTATGTCAGGAGGTGTGATAGTTGCCAACGAATGGGGCAGCCCGGTCGAGCTGATGAAATGCCTTTACAGGCACAGGTAGTCCTTGAGCCTTTTGAGAAATGGGCTATTGACTTCATTGGACCCTTCAACCCACCCTCCCAGCAAAAATTCCACATCTTGGCCTATAATGATTATGTGACTAAGTGGGTAGAAGCCAAGGCTGTTGCGAAAGCAACAAAGTAGGTGGTCTCAGATTTTTTATTTGAAGAAATTTTTGCTCGTTATGGTACTCCAAGAGAGATTGTTTTAGATGGAGGAGCACAGTTCACATCAAACATGATGACAAAGATTATGCATAAATATGGGGTCAAGCACAGGGTGACATCTCCATACCACCCCCAGGCGAATGGACAAGTGGAAAGCACAAAAAAGACATTGGAAAATATCTTGACAAAAACTGTGGCATACCATCGTCGGGATTGGGCTCCGAAGCTCCCTGAAGCTCTCTGGGAATACATAACAACATGGCGGAAAACAACTAGGTTTTCCCCATTTGAGTTGGTTTATGGGAAATCCCCGATGTTTCCAATAGAATTTGAATCAGTACGCTTGGAACAACTCTTGAATTTGGTTTGGATTTTTCAGATGCCCAGAAACACCGACTGGCCCAACTCAATGAACTAGAAGAAATCTGTTCAATGGTTGTCCAGAGAACTACTGCTATTCAACAACAGAGAATGAAATGGCATGATAATTTTATTAAGAACAAGGTGTTTCAGAGTGGAGATTGGGTACTACTCTATGACTCCTGCTTCAAGGATTTTAAAGGAAATCTTTGCACTCGCTGGATGGGACCTTACGAGATGGATGCTGTATTTGATAATGGAACAGTCAGGCTGGTCACAATTGATGATACGCGTGCTTCATTTATAGTCAATAGACATTGCATGAGATTATACCACCGCCTAGCCTCTAAGGATGATTTTGTCAAACACCTCTCTGAGAAATCTGGTTTGAAGGTTATCAATGCATAGAACTCTTCCTCTGCATCCTTGTCGTTTAAAAAAAGAAGAAGAAGAAGAAGAAGAAAAAAATAAAAATAAAAATAATAATAATAATAATAATAATAAAAGAATAAAGAATTATATTGTTCATCTTGTTGTCTCTTTGCAGGAGTTACTACTAAGGAGTAAAAATCAAAGAAAATTTTTCTAAGTATCGGTTGCTGCTACTCAGGGTGCTATTACTCATGGTGCTGTTACTTGGTTGCTGCTACTCATGGTGTTGTTACTCGGGTGCTGCTACTCATGGTACTGTTACTCTGTTGCTGCTACTCTATTGCTGCTACTCATGATGCTGTTACTAGATTGCTGCTACTCATGATGCTGTTACACCAGCTGCTGCTACTCATGATGCTGTTACACCAGATGTTGCTACACCGGATGCTACTACTCGATGTTGTTACACCGGATGTTGTTACTCGCACTGTTGTTATTCTGATGTTGTTACACCGGATGCTGCTACACCGGATGTTGCTACTCGATGCTGTTACACCGGATGCTGCTACATCGGATGTTGCTACTCGATGTTGTTACACCGGATGCTGCTACTCACACTGTTGTTACTTCGATGCTGTTACTCGCATTTCTGTTACACCGATGCTGCTACTTGCATTGCTGTTACTCCGATGCTTCTACTCGCACTGCTGTTACTCCAGATGCTATTACACCGGATGCTGTTACTCGAACTGCTATTCCTCTGATGCTGCTACTCGCACTACTATTACTCTATATGTTGTTACACCGGATGCTGATACCCGCATTTATGTTACTCCAGATGTTGCTACTCTGCATGTTGTTACTCCCTCCACTTCATTATTGCGTCGTCATCCTACCAACCGTCACTTCGTCCAGGTAGGCCGCCAGGTATGCCCCCACGTGACTTTTACGAATTTAATTAAATATCCCATGTGAATACTTTAATTTCGTGGACGGAAAAAATTTAAGTTGGGGGGGGGGTGTCGTCATAGTCTACGGACGACATAATAATGACCTCATAAATCATTATGAAACTCCGTGTGTGGTACACCTTACAATCCTTATCAACATTTTATACAATCATTCAATACGTGCTGGGATCCATAATATGTATTTTCCACTCCATACAAAATAATTATTATTTTTATTCATTACACTTACTATATTCTTTTATGACTTTTCTCGGTTTTCGAAAATTACCATCTGTATTTACTGTTACCACCTTTCATTTTCACCATGCTGTTCTTCCGAATTTGGTACCCACCATTTCGCCCAACAGTCTGTTGTTCCAAGAAGTTTTGCTACAAGTCCCACAGTATGGGTAGGCTGGTTGTGCGGCATGAGCCTGAAAACACAGCTTCAGTCCGCAACAATCCAGAGGTATGGAAAATATTTGTTGATACAGGGTGGGATACCTACTTCGATAGATTGCAGGGGTTTGACGGGGGAATTATAATGGAATTCACTCTTAATTTAGATGAGAATCACTCGCGGGTCAGAGGACAGGAAGTTCCTGTCACATAAGAGGTAATTGCAGAGGTTAGCGGGCTGAGACAGCAAGGGCAGTAATGGTTTTCTCAGAGAGTTTCTCTTACAGAGTTTCTCGAATTATTCTTGCAGGCAGGGGAAAGTGTCGTTCAAATGGGTAGAGGACATGAGCACAAGACTGTGTCGTATCCTTAGAATGAAGTCACAGGTTTTGTAATAAAATACATAACTTGCAAAGGCTGGGCCACAACTCTGTTTAAGTATCATTTTAAAATTCTAACGCACCTTCGATTTCCACAAGCTCATGTGCATGCCTTAAATATGCCCTTCTTTCTATTGAAACAATTGCAACACATGGAAAAGTCCGCTCGACGTTCACACCGAATGTCGGAAGTGCTCTCCAACCACGGATTGGTGCGTTTATTGGTCATGCATGCAATATATCGGCTTCGGGTCTCCTGGACGGAACTCTGTGGATCCTCAGAAGAAGAGATACCAACCATTATTGCTGCTAGAGAAGAGGAACCAGTCTCTCCAACTGGTTTAGCAGAAGAAGAACATTCAGAACGAGTTGATCAAGAGGAACCCAAAGAAATATAAATGGAAATGGAGGTTGATCAGGAGGAACCCGAAGAAGTGGAAATGGAGGTGGATCAGGAAGAACCTGAAGAAATGAGAATGGAGGAGATAATTGGCGACACAGCCGAGGCTATCACACAAGAACCAACCTTGCCTGAGGAGGCCACGGATGAAGGACTTGTGGATATCGTGAAGGAAGTTGATACTGTCATACAATTGTCGACTTTTGTCATTAAAGAGCAGGGGAATGAAATGGCGGACAGAGGAATAGCAAGTGATGTTGTTTTGCAAGAAAGAACATCAACTTCCCAAGCATATATGGATGTTGAAATAAGTGGGGGTGTTACACAAGAACCACCCCCGATTCGGCTAGAACAGGAGTCAGCTTGTGGAATCGACGTTGTCCCTCAAGGACTAGTATCGACTGTGGAAAAAGAAGCAATTCACAAGGAACATGAAGGAAGAGAAGGGATAATCCAGGAGGTTGAGACTGTCACAAAAGAACCAGTATCGACCCTAGAAGAAGAAATGATGAACAAAGAGCGAGAGGACATAAGGGAAACAAACTTCGGAATCAATGCTGCCCCACAAGAACCAACATTGACCCCGGCTGAGGTATTAATGCGTGAAACTCCAGCCCAAGTCGGAAATGAGAATGATGAGTCTATCCCCTGTTCTCTGTTCTAGTCAATGATGCCTAGAGGAGCGAGGGGATTCCACTCGCCCAAACGGTTAATGGAGGAAGTAGCTGTTCCACCAGTGCCTAAACTTATTAACACAACCAAGATTGGCCCAATCACTACCGA
This sequence comes from Pinus albicaulis, assembly GCA_034641835.2. Classification (NCBI taxonomy): domain Eukaryota; kingdom Viridiplantae; phylum Streptophyta; class Pinopsida; order Pinales; family Pinaceae; genus Pinus; species Pinus albicaulis. The sequence goes on along the minus strand of CM076571.1, from coordinate 80,036,296 downwards.
ATATCTGTTGGAGCACTCAGAGGCTTGCAAAGACGATAGGATTCCTATGGGAACACCGGAACACAGAGCGGTCAAAGGAAATGTTGACCAGACGACAGGAGTCCCTGAAGGGAATACAAAGGAAAAATCCCTTGAAGACAGGTAGCCTAGCCAGAAAGGCTTAAAAAGAGAATCCGCAGAGAATATCGACAACAGTCCGCTGCCTCCTGAGCCTGTCATAGGCCCAGAGACTGAATTTATTGTCAGATAAGAATGGATTGAACAGTGTGAGAAAAGAATATTACCTCTCAAGAAGAGGTATCAACTGCAGTTCAGTGAAACCATGAGACTGAAAAGGGAGGTTTGGGATTTGAAAAGGCAAGTTTCCCAGCTGAAAAAAGAAGGTAAAAATCTACAAATGGAGGGCAGTAAAGCCAAAAATTTAGGTCTCTTCTGCAGCTACCTAGACTGGCCCGATTGAAGAATTATTTGAAGGCCGAGAATTTTATTGGTCACTGAGATCTAGAAGTGGCAGTCTGCTGCGAGTGACCATAAGAAAGAAACAACTCGGGTTCAAGAACAGGCTACTAGAATTGTTACAGGATACATGGACCAGTTATATAAGGCGCGACTGAAACAAGCTAAACAGAAGGCCAGAAGAGAGGAATTGGAGGAACAAGTGCATCTGCTGCAATCATATAAGGAGAAGATGTTCTCCCTAGCACAACAGGTAATGGCCTACAGACCTCCTGCACATAGCTATGCCTTATTCCTTCATGAGAAATTTCTTTTCTTTTGTCTTGAAAGTATATATAAGGAGAGTTGGTACGAAATTGAGGACCCCATTCAATTTATCCGTATTTTAAAAATTCATGATATCATAGGACAACACTTAATGTGCAAGCTCTACATGCGTGGGTATTTCTTGAGGCATGATCAATATTTTAACCCTGTTCCATTCGTGGGGGACATTCATTTAAGAGCTTTCACCTCCTATACCATCAATCATATTAAGTGGAGAAAGGCTTGGGATACGTTTGAAGAAAACCAAGTTGGAAGGCTGTTAATGATGAGGAAGGAGCATGGCCAATCTTCAAACATTTATAACAAGCATTACACATTTCTACAGATTGAGGGCCGTAAAGAACACATGTTGGCAACCTAGAAATGGTGTGCTGACCTATGTGTCGGACAGATTACGATGTTCCGTGAAGAAGCACTGTACAGTTGTCAAAAAAGGTGGATGTTGTCATCCTCAGCCGTTAGAGAACACGAACCATTTGGGGCACCTAACTTTGAATGGGCTCTAGAAAGGATGCCACGTTTTGTAGCATGCATTCATACCTGTGGGGTCAGATGGATGGGGCTGAGGTTTCAGTTTACCCTTATCTGGTTGCCAGTCGAGCAATATACTCCTGCATACAATGTTGATCCAGATTGGTGGATGGAGTGTAAAAACTCTGGTAAACTTGATAAATATATATTATTAATGATGAAAGATAAGAGACGATTACAATGAGGGATCGCCTAGGCTTTAAATATAGCCTCAAGGTGTCCCTTGGTGAAGAGGCATGATCTTTGATCATGCCCTTTCAGTTAATAAAACCTAATATAACTATATCTAACTAATAATTAATAAAATATTCGTAACATTGCCCCTCTCTTAAAGATGCTTTGTCCTCAAAGCATACGTAATGATGGACAATGTTGACGAATGTTTGGTTTCCTCAAGCGATGAGCTCTTGCTTCCCACATTTTAAAAAGATCGTGAAGCATCTTCTCGAGCTCCATCTGTTGGTGATGTGGATAGTGAAAAGATCTGATATCGACAGAGTTGGATACTGTCTTGACTTCTATTGGATGTTTGATTTTCCTATTAGAAGACACTTTTATGGGTAGATCTTGGAATACTTTTTCATGTTTCCCAACTATCCCTTGTTCTTCTGGTGATTTTTTGTGATTCCTTTTTAGATTTTGGGGTAAGTTACCAACAATTATTGTTTGATGCAACTTCTTCTCATCATCAAACGCTTCGTTCTTAACCACCATATGTGCTTCATCACCGAAGGCCTCAACAGCTTCTGGTGTTATATCAGTGGCTTCGGATGTGTTGGTCGCTTCACATGTTTCGTTCAATTCTGGGGATGGAACATTTTGTTGTTTACAAACATCTGTATCTTCATGGTGATGTGGGGAATCAGCTTTTTCCTTATGCTCTTCTGAGTTCCCTGAATCTGCGGAATTGTTTTGTTGATTTTGTTCCCTGTTAGGAGATATTGGGGATTGTGTCTGACTTAACTTATCTATCTTATCATTTAGCTTATTGAAGAGTTCTGTCATATTGTTCATTGCTTCTGTGGTCTCGTGATGATTTAGCCACATTTGTCTTTCTATGCGATTTGTTGTATCACGGATTTTTTTGATGTCGTTGGAGTGCCCTGAAACTGTACCTTCTAGATTGACTAATCTTTTTCCGAATTCTTCGGAATTGTTATTGATTTGCTTCTCAAGATCTCCCAATTTCTTCTGGAATTCAGCCATCGACATCGACGACGACATCGAACGCGTATAAGGTGGGGAGTATCTTTCTGCCAGTTTCTCCTCTTTTTTCTTTAAAATTAATTAATTAATATTTAATTAATTATTATATATATATATATATATATATATATATATATTTTTAAACTATATAATTATATTTTATATATAATTAAAAAAAAATCGTTTTTAAAACTGTTCTCGTTCCGTTGAAAAAAAAACACGCCGACTCATATGTCTTTATATAACTTAAACGAATCGACTTATTAAACGATGCCCTTCCGTTTAAACGATGCCTGTTCACAATTTTTTTTTTTAAAACGCAAATTCCACGCTCAGCAGTTTAAACGACACCCGTATGTTTTACCGTATGTTTAAATCGCTCTACCGTAACCCGTTTTTTAAAGACGTGCCGTTCCACTGAAAGACACACTATTTCACGTCGGATTCACCACGTTGACTTTTCACGATTTCTTTTTAAAACGTAAGTTTGTTTGTTGGGCGGAGTGCAGAAAACAGCGGACGGGCAGGGCAGGCGGAAGTAATGGCTGCGGGAAGAAAAATGACGTGCGGGTAAACGCAAGTCCTGAGATGTATGTGGATTTCTGACGTGCGGGTAAATTTCACGTTTCACACAGGTCTATCCACAATATTTCCACGTCCGAGTCTTTCACCGAGTCACCACAGGTCGTTGGGCTTTTCACTGGTTAATAGAACACTAATCCACGAAAGCTGGTTTCGATTTGGAAAAAAAAACGCTGCTCCAGAATTTCAAACTGTCGCTTTGATCCGATCTTCTTTGACTATTTTTCTTGCTCTGTCTTCAATGTCTAAATGCAAGAAACCCAAGTCGATTATATATATATTTATACGTTTTATGGTTGTCACAATAAAAAATATGAGCTCAGTCAGAACCGAATGGTCCACCGAAAACTTTGAACACGCCCACTGAAAGAATTATATTCTGATTTTTCCAGATATGACTTATTTCTTATGTTACTGAATTTTTGGTTGTTGTTTCCAAACTGCTGGCGTTTTCAATGGGGCAATGAAATGGTGAGTGGAAGCTGTGAGTGTACGTGAGTGGAGAAAGATGCAAAATTTCTTCAGAAATTCTGCACTTAGTTAAAAAAAAATTCTGAAATTCCTTCAAAATTATTTAATATGATGATGATGAACCTCAGAACTTAAAATTAGATTTGTGTCACTGCTGGCGTCTTTAATTGCAGAATTAAATTTCTGAAATGGCTGTTGAACAGTTCGGAAAGTAATTCTGCACTTGATAAAAAATCTGCAATCTAAATTTGCAGTTCTGGAATTCTGTAATTCCTGGGTGATCACACAGATCCCGAAGAGCGATGGCTCTGATACCAATGGAGTGAAAAAACTCTGGTAAACTTGATAAATATATATTATTAATGATGAAAGATAAGAGACGATTACAATGAGGGATCGCCTAGACTTTAAATATAGCCTCAAGGTGTCCCTTGGTGAAGAGGCATGATCTTTGATCATGCCCTTTCAGTTAATAAAACCTAATATAACTATATCTAACTAATAATTAATAAAATATTCGTAACAGTGGAAGGATGTTGTTTGGACGAAAGGCTATAAACCACCAGGGACGGAAATGGCTGAAGAATATGATCTCACATAGCTTCATGCCAGTCACAGTTGGTCCAATCCATATTTGAGGAGACGATGAACTGCATGGGGACATGCAGATAGACCAGTTGGGGGGAGATTTTGGGTACCGGATTTGTATACTTTTCCTCTCCAATTTTATCCCATCTTTCTATCTCTTTGTACCATTATTGTTCTTAAAAGCATAAGGTAAACCCCTTTCTTTTATCTCTCATGGGATATTTGATTAATGAAGTAATTGTCATGGAGGTTTTACCTTTTTGCAGTATTAACTCCGATTTTTCTACAGATTCGGCCAAAGCGAGAAATTTACATCCGTGAGTCGTGGAACAACCCATAATTTCCAGCACTATCTCCATTTGCTGTTACAACGTAACAGACTTTGTTCTACACCAGCGTTATTTTAGGCCTTTTTATGGTTTCCTTTTGGGCAACTAGGTTTCCGTTGTAACAAAGTATATTTTTGTAAATATTGAGTTGCTAAGGGAAATTGGGGATTTCCAGAACATTTATATAAAGAGGGCCTACGGGCTGTGAATCGGGGTTAAGCCCAATTACATACTGATTTTGTAACAGTTTATTTTGCCATTAATTGAATGCACAACATCTTGTTGTTTCACCTGTAATTTGTGAGTTTATCGTAGCCTTGATTAGAGAGTTGGGCCCACTCTTCTGATCAGGTGTTGCGTTTCCCTTTCTTTTCATTGTTTTCATGTTTTAGTGTGATTTCATTACTGCTGTTACAATTTAATCCTTCAATTGTTGTGAATGTCTTTTTAATTCTGCAATCTATTTAATTGCTGTTACAGTTGTCTGTGTGTTTATGGATTTAACCCTGTGATCTACAAAAGGTCATGTGCTTGCTCCTGCATATACTGTGTCATTAGTCTTGAAATAACTAATGCCCTCGGGTTAATAATTTATGTGGAAAAAGGGTTGAACATTGTTCATATCCGGACACCAACAACGTATATAAAGGGAGACCCTCATAGGTTCAAATCCTTTATCCATAGGAAGTTGAGTTTGCTGCCTTGTAACCATGATACACCGAACACAACATTCAGGGAGAGTACTTGCACGTATGTTAAGTCCTTGGTCATTTCTATTTCATTTGATCACCAAGGTGTATATGGCAGTTCACGGAAACTTGGTACACCCTCTTGCCTAGATTACCTGAGTAGTCATTTTGATCTTTTCATGACTCTCTAAAAGTGAAAAGATCATTGAGCTCTTGTCCTTTCATGCTCGTTTCAACATGAAAGTGATAGGGTCACCTTTTTCCTGTTTCTCAACTCTTAAAATATGAAACGACAGAGTTTTATTACAATGTATTAAAATATTAACTGCCCACGAAATATTCCTGGTTAAAGTTATCTTCCTTAGTGTTTTGTTTTACGGTTGTTTCTGATGGAAATTTTCCTGGAGTTTACCAACCAAGGAATCCCCTCCGAAGGGAATCCTGGTCCTTTTCCTACTTTTGGGAATGTTGGTGCTCCTTATATGGCAACATTTTCCCTACCTGGGTTAACTGTTGGGTTTCCGGTTTGGTTGTTTTCGACCTTTGTGGTCTCGAGTATTTCGACCTCTGTTCAACGATCTCCTCCGCCGGAACAACATCATGTTGATACTAAGGTGGACCTCTCCCCTTATTTTCCTGTTCCTTCGTCCTCCTCTTCTACTTCGCCGAGTGAAAGTCTAGATTCTAGTAACCGGGTGGCGAAGAAGAAGAAGAAGAAGATGAAGAAGATGTCAGATAAGAGAGACGCCAACTCTGTGGCTATTGCGCCTCAGACACCTTCCATTGATAAACCATCCAACCTTCCTCGGAAAGTCAAATTCCCTTGCATGCTATGCAAAGGTGACCACCTTCTTCGAGACTGCCCTGGCATTCCTAAGGTACTTGAAGCGTGGTCCGACGACCATCCACGTTTCCTTTGGCTTCTGGAAGTCATATTGGTGGCACATCTTCGACTAGTACTGATAAGAATTGTAAGAAATAGGGTAAGATTACGAATCCCTGTAAGTTGTGTGAAGGGCATCATCCCATTCACCTTTGTTTGTACATGGATGAAGCCACGAGAGTGTTGGACAACCCTACTGTTTGTGCACCCTGCCTTCCAGTTGGTTAGCAGAATATTTCTTTGAGTCCTCCGCTAGTTGATCAAATGATTGATCAAGATTCATCTTTGGTCGATCCCGCTCGCTCGGAAATTCAAATTCACGAATCCATTTCCGACCAACCATTGGTTGAGGAATCGGTCGATCTGATCCTGCCCATGGTTGATCAGGTATTTTTTGTCGAGAGTGGATCTCATCCCCCTCACATTCTTCTTTTTTCTTCAGATTCCTCGGATTTGGAGAAAGATTCTCCTGTCCCTATAGTTCAAGAAGCTGCTCTTCCTACTCCCATGATGGAGGTCCCAGAGGATGCTCCTCCTGCTCCCATGGTGGAGGTCCCAGAGGATGCTCTTCTTACTCCCGTAAGACCAGGGGATGGCCATCTCATTTCTATGGCACCCCCTCCAAGTAGTCTGGTTGCTTCCTTTGATTGGAGTCAATTTGCAGGATACCACCTTCCTTCTTATGTGCCTTTTGAGATCACAGTACAAGCCTTCAATGTGGTCATACCCAGCCCCATTATAGATGAAGGCGCGTCTATTAGTATTATATCTTCCACTACTTAGAAAGATTTTGGTTCTCCACAGCTTGTTCCTGTTACACAGAACCTGTTGGCTTTTAACAGAGGAACAAGTCAACCATTAGGGATCCTTCCGAAGTTGCCTATTACTTTAGGAGGGAAAACCATCTATATAGACGTGATGGTGGTCCAAGTTCCCTTGGATTTTAATCTACTCTTGGGGCGCCACTATACTTATGCCATGGGTGCGCTTGTCTCTTCCCTCTTTCGTGTGATTCGTTTTCCGCATGAAGGTCAAATCGTGACCATTGATCAACTTTAATTCTTTGATCTTGATGTGGCAGTTGGCCCACCATCATCCCTACCAGATATTTATCCGCTGGTTGTATCTTCCTCGCCACGGGTTAATTATGTGGCCACTGTTCGTTGCCCTCTTCTAGTGATAGTGCTACTGGATATCATCTACTAGGGGCATTCGATTGCAATTTCCAAGACATTGTTCTCCCATCAGATGCGAACCTCTTGGAAGCCATGACCTCTTATTCGTTATGGTAAAAGGTCGTCGGAGCATAGTTCCTTTCCTTGTGTCAAGCCTATTAAAAAATGAAACAAGGTCTTGAGAGCATAGTTCATTTTCTTGTGTCAAGCTCCTTAAAAAATGAAACAAGGTCATCGGAGCATAGTTCCTTTCCTTGGGTCAAGATCGTAAAAAAAATGAAACAAGGTCATTAGAGCATAGTTCATTTTCTTGTTTCAAGCTCCTTAAAAAATGAAACAAGCTCGTCAGAGCATAGTTCGTTTTCTTGTGTCAAGCTCCTTAAAAAATGAAACAAGCTTGTCCGAGGATAGTTCATATTTTATGTCAAACTCGTTAAAAAATGAATTAGGTCTTGAGGTTAGTTCATCTTCTATGTCAACCTCGTTAAAAAATGAATTAGCTCACGAGGATCATTCTTTTAATGTGTCAAACTCGTTAAAACAATGAAACACGTTCCCGTTCAATTCGAGGTTGTGATAAGATCTTGTAAAATCCCAGTCGAGTCTTCCCCTGATCTCGTAATTGAACCTTCAATCCATCCGTCTTTCTGATGGACTGAAGCTTGGGGGGCATGTACCTCGAATTGAGTCACCATGCTGGTGGCATGCCCGTTTTTCCCTGTTTTTCAAGCAAAGTTTATATTTGTTTCAAGCTTGTGTAAAAATGAAACCAATCCCAAGCATAGTTTATCTTTGTTTCAAGGTTTTGTAAAAATGAAACCAATTTCAAGCAGAGTTTCCTGATTTCAAGCTTCTGTAAAAATGAAACCATTTTTATTTTACCTCTCATGATTTCCATTTTATCAGCCTATTTTTCTAGATGAGCCTTGGTTTTCTCATCCCATTGTCACCATCTGCTTGGCAAATCATATGCCTTCACTTGGTTGTTTTACCCATTCCTGAGGAACCGCTGCGATGAGTGGTATTGTTAGCCAAGCTCTTAACCTTACTTGTTTTGAGCAGTTCCACCATCACCAGAACCAGTTGCTACCCTTAATACTGCTCGTTCCTCCAGGAAGAGTCAACTTTCAGCTCCTTTCTGACTCTCTAAAATTGAAAAGATTACCGAGACTCTTGTCATTTTGAACTCGTTAAATGGCTGCGAAACAATATCTACCCAGTATATGTTTACCCCTTTTTCGGGCTAGGATAGATTATTTACGAAAAAGGAATACCTTAGCCTATCGCGACTAAGAGGTTCTCCCAGATATTGTTTTCTACCTTTTCGGATCTGAGAGACTATTTATGAAAAGGGACATGCTGGAGTTTTATTTTCTGCTTCTTTTCAAACTCTCTAAACATGAAAAGTTGTCGAGTTCTTCCTTTGTCAGACTCGTTAAAACCAAATGACATCGGACACGGTCATCATGACATTAACCGAGTTCCTCCTTCCTAGGGCTCGTAAAATGTACTAGGATGGATTGTCCGAAGGACAAACTTATATGACAAGCATATGCTATCCTCTTCAAGCTTATGTAAAAGTAAAGAGGTACTCGCCGGAAATGGTGGGGGGGAAAATGGAAGTTATTCGTCAGTTGTGTCGGTAGTATGTCAATCTTGAACATGACACTTATCTGAAGTTCATTGCGGGTTGGGATATCTTCACTCTGTGACTTTGTCTCCATGGGTTTGGGAAATCCTTTTGCCTCTCATTCGATTACAAATCTTGTCAACATGACCTCTGATCCTATTTGAGTCAAATACTGCCAAATTCCGGAGTCGTGTCGCCGATATGTTCAAGAGAAAATACTTCTGCAGTTTGTACATTCCTTGATGCTCTGTTTTAGTCTTGATTCACACTCATATTACCTTCTCTGTTTCGTGTCGATGATGTGGGATTCATTATGAACCTCCTTCGACGGATTTATTCCTGTCGACTTCAGCTCATTATCTAAAAAGTTAATCTAGAGACTCCTTTCTGGTACCTTAGAGCTTGCATGCCCTAATGGCAAGTTCTTCACATTCGATGACAAGTTTACACCATTGGCCTTTGATTGGGTGATTTCACGGGTGTTTGACTTCAACTCACTGTTCACATTTCGTGGATTGTACTAGTGGTACCTTGAGTGCCATTGACATTATGGGTGGTTTCTCTCATGCTTGTTAATAGATTTCATCATTGGCTAGTAATCAGGTGACTTTATTGCATGTTTGACTCCATCTCATATATTCGCATGCTTGAATTTGTACTTGTTCGAGTCGAGATGGAGTGCAAGACCCTGGGCTTCGATCACAAAAGTCCAGGTTGCGAGGAGTGATGAGTCATTCATGATTATATACATGATTCTTTAGACGGATGGCTGCGACCATACCGTGGGTCCTCTCGTTTTGATCCTCTCTATATAGATGGCTGCGCCCATGCCGTGGATCTATTTCATATGATCCATTCATTCGAGTGGCTGCGTCCATGCCGAGGATCCATTGACATGATCCTCTTCTTTATGGATAGCTACGCCTATACCATGGATTCATGTATTTTCATTAGAGATTTCAGTTATGTATATGTATCTTTGCTTGATTTACAGGTCTCCTGACAACAACGTCTAGTTCCTTGCACGTACTTGTAAAGTATTTCACCCCTCACTCATGTTTGAACTTCATACTTTAGGGGGCATTTGTTACACATCAATTTTTCACTATCCTTATACTCCCCATTCCTTGATCCTGGAGGACCCATATAGTGACCCTTTTGTACTTTCCAAGCATGGAATACATACCCCCTGAACCACATTTTGTCTACCAAATCATCTCCCTTTACAAATTTTCTAGAAGATCCTTATAAAAACTTGGCTTTCAAGGTCGACTCTTTCTCTCAGTGTCTGAGCCGCGCCGATAGCAGAGATTTACACTGAGGCTCGCACCGATCGGTGCTCTGTCTTAATGTCGGACTTGCGCTAAGCCTCTTTTGGAAAGTTTTTTAAATAGAAGCGAAGCTTCCATGACTAGAAGCTTTGCGAGGCGGCGAGATGGAAGTTTGTTTTGAGGATATGGCCGAGGAATTCCCCTTTGGGATTCTTGTTCCCAAGAAATAGGAACTACTCCAAAGGATAAGCTCTTTTCCCATTATTTGAGGGCCCATAACCTCTTCCTCCATTGTTATATAAGGAAACCTCCTTTAGCTCTACAACCTTAGTTAGTGATGATAGAAAGGAGAAGCAATTATAGCTTCGGGAGAATAGTAAAGAGTGTGATTGTTTTTGTGTTGGGAACATAGTGAGATCTTGGGCCTTTGTGTGTGAGAGTGTTACAAACGTGCTTGGATACGGACTTGCCGAATGAGAGCCTCAACAACAAGGCTTGGTTGTAAACTCCCCTTGTCTTTATCATAATAAAATGTATCTGATGTTTATCTTCCACTCTTGTTTACATCTATAATGATATTTCTAGCATTCCTTGACCAGTTAGATAGATTGTAATTGTTCTATGTTTGTTGTGGTTTTATGCTCTTCGTGGTGTCTTGACTGTCTGTACAGGTAATCGGACGTTGGCAGCAGTGTGTATTGAGCTTGAGGAGAGCGATGCATCAAGAAGCTTTGACAGAAGACGACAACATATCACCAGAACAAGGTAGGCCATCTTCTTTTCTTCGAATTTCATTTACAATCTAGGAAGGTAAATGTTAGTATGTTCTCGTAGTTGTTAGATCCACCCTAGGGCTAGAGGGATCACCTTTGGCCACAGAGGGGATTTACCTGGACAACACAGATCCTCATTTAATTGTATAATTGGATTCTCCTAAAGATCAGGCCAAGAAGGTGACTTGTCTTTTTTCCAAATTGGGTGCTCGAGTGTTTAACCTATGCAATAATTGAGTTTTCCGTTACATGCTTTTAAACTGCTTTCCTAGATTAAGATTCTTAGTTAAATGTATAATTGGATGCTCTTAAATATCAGGCCAAGAAGGTGACTTGTCATACTTCCAAATTCGGTGCTCGAGTATTTAACCTATGCAATAACTGAGTTTTTATTTACATGCCTTTAAACTGCTCTCTTAGATCAGATCCTCAATTATATGTATAATTGGATGCTTGTAAATCATACCAAGAAGGTGACCTTGTCATACTTCTAAATTGGATGCTTGATTGTTTAACCTATGCAATAATTGAGTTTTCCTTTACATGCTTTTATGCTGCTTTCCTAGATTAGATCCTCAGTTAAATGTATAATTGGATGCCCCTAAAGATCATGCCAAGAAGGTGACTCTGTCATACTTCCAAATTAGATGCTCAAGTATTTAACCTATGCAATAATTAAGTTTTCCTTTACTTTATTTTTAATTTCTTTCTTAGATTAATTTCCAATTAGCTGTATAATATTGTGCTCGTTAAGTCGTCTCAAGAGGGTGGCAATTGTCGTTCTCCAATTGGATCAGATTTGAGCATTCGGTCATATAGTAGTTGAGTTTTCTTTACATGCTTTGAAATGCTTTCTTAGATTAAATTTTCAGTTGACTTAGTTGCATTTGTTTTCTTTCTTTTTGTTACTTGATTTCATAGATTAGATAAATTTGTTTTCGTTATTTTGTAGTTAGATTGATCTAAAATGAAAGACAATTTCTAGCACATACAGTGCACGCATGCTTCACAAGTTTACGAAATCCCCGGGTTGATAAATTAAATGACAGACAATTATTTTTCCCCAACATTTTGGCGTCGTTGCCGGGGAAGTATGCATAGGAACTAGCTTTCAGTCTAGAGTGTATTTTTTTTTAATCTTTTTTTTTAAAGTTTTTACTAACCATTTATGGAAAAAGGATCTAGAATGCAGCTCAAAGACTATTGTTGAGTGAAAATATTATCGTTTAATTATGTTTTAGTACTTTCCCAACTATTTAATTTGTCAATCCGAGCTTCGTAGGCTTACGAGACACATGCACTATATATGCAGGACTGAAGTGGAACTATTTTAATCTAAATTACTGGAATCAAATTAATCTAGGAAGGCATTGAAACACTAACTAGGAAAGCAGGAAATTGCATAAAGGAAAATCAATACAACATGTGAAGAATTGAATGACAAACAACATATGTGAGCTCACAACAATAAAGCTATCTCAAATTATATTACAAGAATCAAATTACAAATCATGAAAGCGTAACAATAAAAGAATATGAATTCAAAGCTAAGAATTCCCTTCTCCTAATTACAAGACTATCTCTCCAAACTCAAAAACTCTATCTCTCGATTATTATTAAAATGAAGAGAGAGCACTCTCTTATATACACGAGGAAGATAACCATCTCATAATTACATATCCAATATTCTCTCAAGCACTCTCAACTAATTTCCCATTATTACAAGATATTATCCCTTTGAATCCTCCACACATCTCTCACATATCTTGGATAAGATATGCCAACCAAATCCTCCAAGATCTTCTCCTTAGGAATAGGCTTGAATAATTATCTCCTTAATATGGTGGAGGAGATATTTGAGACGTATCTTGGAATTAATCCTTCACATATTTCCTACACCTTACAAAGCTCACATATTCTTGAGATATATATATATAAACATGTATATTTTCTAATATTTAATCATAAATTCACTTATAATACAAAAATGAATAAAATGGAAAATAAGAAGGTGAAACCCAAATGTATTTATGAAAATGATATGATAAAAGGTTAATGGAATGATGAAATGTAAGGAATAGTGAAGGAAAAGGTGGATAAAAATATGACATTTCTGAGTCCCAACATCCTCCCCAACTGAACTTGTTGCATGTCCTCATGCAACCATGCATGGGTCTCTTTAAGAAAATTTGGCATCTTGAACTTTGGCTTTACATGATGATGTCTTTTAATAATGAATGTTTCCAGGATATGTGAAAAACATGAGTAACAACTTACATTTTCTTATGGTTGGTTCTTGTGTGACAACCATGAATACAAAGAATGTTGGTTCTTGTGTTAACAACATTCATTTCGTTTTCTGTTCTCTTTTCTTATGGTTGGTTCTCATGAATACAAAGAATGTTGGTTCTTGTGTTAGCAACATTCATTTCATTTTTTGTTCTCTTGCTGCAATAATAATGTAAACACTCACTGGAAATCATAAGCTATCAATGTGCATAAGGAAGCCATTTTGTAATATTCATGAAGTATGCCAATATGTATATTGATGCGTATGAAGCAAAGTGCAAAAAAGCATCGTTGGAAAAGAAATGTTGGTGAATGGTAAATGAGATAAAAATGGAGTGATAGTGGTGGAGAAATGGAATCATGGTAATGAATATGTAGTGAATATAGTTCCCCCTCCCCAACTGAATTAGTTTCATGTCATCATGCAACTTGACATGGCTCATGAAAGGAAATGTAGCATGGTGAGGGAATTTTCCAAAATATTCAAGTCAGCATATAAGGAATTGCATGATTAAAGATTAGAAAACAACATACCTCTACTTACCCAAGAATGATGAACTATGCAATAGGAATGTAGCTGCTGCTACTGGATCAAGAAAATGTGACTGGTGTTGTAGCTGCAACTGTTGTAACTGCTAGATCAAAGAATATGTGACTGTGGCTGTGAATATTGATGTTGCTGTAACTGGATCCTGGGAAATGAAGGAATCTAGACTGCTAATGCTGAATCATGGAAAAGATAAACGCTGAAAGTGGAACTGTGGTACTCTCATAGATCAGAATTCATGCTGCTGTAACTGCTGAGGGAGTCGTGAAAAAGTGTATAGTCTTCACCCGCTGCAAAACTTCTTGGTACAAGTCTAATCATGCGAAATAATGTGTCGGTGTCGAGCATGAAAAGAAATCATTAGATTACCAGCCATTGATGAATGCCGTTAACCAATGCGAGGCAAACTCACCATTGATGTCAATGAGTGCCAAGGTACCCGGGTACATCTTGCGAAATGCGAATAAAGGGGTTGACGTCGAGCCATTTGCAAGATCTGACAATCAAGGGACATTGATGTATTCCCATGATTGTCAGTGAGAGAACTTTCCATTGAGGCATGCAAGTCTCAAGGTACCAAAAATGAACTCTAGTCTATTTCCCAGATAAGATGCTGATGTCGATGTGGCAAGACTTGTTGAAAGGTGGGCCTTAAGGAATCCCACATCAGTCAACGCGAGTTTGTACAAAAATATTTGGTAGGACTATAAATGGAAAGAACTCATGGGCAAGCAGTGTGGATCAGCATGGCGAGGAAAACAAGGCAATGTAATCATGGAAAGGGAATAATTTTTATTCAGAAGGCAAACTAGAAGGCAATAAACTGAAAAGGATAAAGGAATGTATGCGATTCAGAAAAATAGGCGTGCATGAAGTCGTGAAAGATAAGGTAATGGAAGATGGGCTGCAACATAAGGATGGTCTATGCGTTTGGAAGGAAAAAGGTGAGTAATCATGACGCAAGAGGATTTTTGTGTAGTGGAAAATGTCATGATATGTGTTGTGAAGAATTATTTCCTTCAAGCGTCCAATGATGCATGTTTCATTGTGATTTCGAAAAATCACTTTTGCATTGTCTTCAACTCTGAAAAACTTAGCACCATTTCTGCATAAAAATTGTCACCTTTGTGTGCGATCTCCATCGATCATTCCTGTATGAAGTGACTCAAAAACAAATTAGCTCATTTTCAAGAATTTATGAAATGTCCATTTTTTTTTTAAATTATTTTTTCGAAATTACTCTAATTGTGGATGAAAAAGGTGTCGCATCGTAATGTTGAGCTTTCTGCATAAGCTTCTTGTTGACCTACACATAACACCAATCTCATTTCACTTGCTAGTATATGCATCCTAACTTTGGCCCATAAATTTACTTTAAAATAAATGATAAAACCCAACATACTTTTATTTCCCCCCAACTAGAAATATTGCATGTCCCCATGCAATGTACTCATTGATTGTGCAATACTTTTTCAAAATGTTTTTTTTATTGGTTTGCAGTAAAATTGATTTAAAACATTTGAAAAGGCTTTTGTATTTGTTAGGGAACAAGTAGTTAGTTTATGAATGAATGAGGGCAATTTTTT